>DVXP01003955.1:0-10783 GCA_018235645.1 Junonia grisea
CCAAAATCATTAAAATAATGAAAAAAATGATTAATTGAGTTTAGTATATGCCACAATCTTAGACGCCTTCAAAATCACTTAGGCAAATTCTTGCCATGATCCTTTAGTAATCAGTAAAATTTAATGGTAGACTTTTCAACTGAAGAACAAAATTTTCTATATAAGGTTCTGGAGTCAAAACGTGTCTGTACCTAATTTAGTATCAGAGATCTTTTCTATGTTAGACACTCAATTTTTGGCACAAGTTTTTAATATACAAACAAATCACATCGCAAAAGTCATATGTAAAAAGTTTATAACATATTTTTTTTGGGGAATTCCTTTATACGTAAACTGAGGACAATTTTTTCATTCTTCAGTAATATCGGGTATCGTTAGATAGGAGATAAATATTTTAATCTTTAGCAGATAAGAAAGGTTCGCTTAGATATGAAGTATCTGTTGTTAAAATTGGCTTGGGATAGCGATCGTAGTAATCATTTTATTTTTTTTTGCTCGAGAAAACTGGATCTTTATTAGCCGCCCATTTTCTCTTCGAATCAGACAATAACTCAGGAAGGCAAGAAATAAAATTGAATATTTATGTAAAATAGGACATCTTTATCATTTCCTTTCCAGTACATATATCCTTTTGCTGGATACTTGGACCTTTAACTACGAAGGATATCTTTGAAGGAAGGAAGGAATAGGAAGGATCGCTTAATAGACAACGTAGTTCTACAGTGGAATAATTATAAATAGTACTTAGGTATACCTATGTAATTTATGACGACAGATGGATTGGAATTGAAGGACGAATATTTCCCTCAATTTCAATCCATCTATATTCTCTAATAGTCACATTTTTAACAAGTTTTTAGCAACACGGCGCGGCGGTCCTTTAGATATACGGAAATATGTAATTATGTACCTTACGTAGAAAATATTGTTACTGAATCATATAGTCTTGGAAAATATCGAACTGTAAATTATACATTTCTATTTAAGTTAAATTAATGAAAATATTTATTATCGCTTCTTTACATAATTATCAAAATGTTATTGACATGGTTATTGATATATACAATTTTTTTTATAGGATAGGGCGGCAAACGAGCTGACAGATCACCTGATGGAAAGTGAATACTGTTGCCCATGGACATTTGCAACACCAAAGGAACTACAAAATGCGTTGCCGACCTTTTAGGGGGTATGGAAGAGGAATGGATGGGGAATTAATGGGGAAGGGGTGGGGAATTGAGCCTCCGGTAACCTCACTCACGCGACGAAACACAACGCAAGCGTCATTTTACACCGGTTTTCTGTGAGGCCGTGGTATCACTCCGGTCGAGCCGGCCCATTCGTGCAAATACATGGCTCTCCCACGGTGACGTTAAGTTTTGAAGTCATAAATTATTTTTTAATTTAATAACTTTTTCTTTTAAAAGTTGAACTAGAAACATTGTTATTACTTATTACTTATTACCAATGAAACCGTAATGTTGTTAATAGATAAATGCAACGTGCTAATAACTAATCATTTGAATTTTTTCAGCTTCTTCAAAATAAAATACAATTGTTGACACACATACATATGTACAATACAAGATTATTTGGAATTTGTTCTGCCTACAGTGTTGCTAGAGTACCTGCATGCAATCCTTGAGAAAAAATCTAAGACTAAGTTAAAAGTACTCACTGACTATATGAATCATGAAGGATGCGAAGACCACCATCCAGCCCCACCCTCCGTCTGGGGGGGGAGGCAAGCTCTCTGAACCCTCCCTCGACGTCTCGACGGCCGAGCCGTTCCCATTCTTTGCGCTCTTCACACCACCGTGCGACATTGTTTAAAGCTCTAAAACTATTCTTTAACTTGGCACTTATTTAGTAGTATTTAAGGCAGTTCAAAAGGTATTGATATGATTCTTACAGAGCGCTAAATGTATTACAATTGGTACAGTTAAATAGAGGCACTTGGTCTAGCGCTATTCTTTAAATATATCGGAAAGAAGGAAGCGACGCGGAGGGAAAACGGAGGACTGATAAGAGTATTGTATCTCGCATGATCTATTGTTTTAGATCATGAATGTTTCCACCTATCTACGGTTCAATATAACGTCGAGATTTGCTAAGTGTTGGTGGATTTGGAAGAACATTTTTGGCTTGGTATCTGAAACAAGAAAAAAAAACTTTAGTTAACATTTAATATAAATAGATCATGGTAACACACGAAATAGTTAAATTCAACAGTATTGTACGTTCAAAAAAAAAGCAAACTTCCAAAATGTAGTTTAGAAAAAAAAACGTATCTATATAATATAAATATTCCTTATATCGAACAGTCAAAGGTTTATCTGATATACTTTTATCAAAATACTAGATACATTGATAAACTGACACATTACCTATATGGTATTGTATATAGAGGCGCAGAGATTACTGGTAGCTAATGTTACATAGACAAGATTTATAAGTATTTTATATAAGGGAAGATATAACAATTCATCTCGTCATGGTTGCCTAGCAAAGTAGATGAAATCGCAATTTAATAAATTCTTATCTGGCAATAATATTAAATTTATATCTTAACTATATGGGCGTGATTTATTGATAAAATACCATATAAGCAATATTTAATCAATAATATATTTATATGATTATTTTATTTAGTAGGGATTAATGAAAAAATAATCGGTTTTAGCCATTTTAGCTAGCTTGTAGTTGTTTAACTTCAACTATGTATAAAATGAGAGACGTATAAGACAGAAGTTGTTACATCTCATTAACTTCACACTGCATTATTACTTACTGTGTTAAGTATGCGTCATAAGTAGCTTAGTACATAACCTTTAACGTATTTGTATAAAGGGCTTAGCATTGTCTAGTTGTCTTGTTGTCTGTTGTTTCAAGTTTAAAGTTATTTAAAGACGGACTTGTTAAAAATAAGTTGTCTACGTTTATTCAAACTCTAATTTTTAGTTAAATCTGCTTTAATAAGTAGGATCACTTTTCTTACAAAAACAACCATTAAAATAAATTCCTTTCATCCGGTTATCAAAAAAAAAAATAATGTTATGAATCAGTAAATAGGAACTCATTATCCTAAAAAATAAGCATTTCCCGGTATATTCGAAGTAATATAATCCACGTGGACGTCCTCGAGGACACGCACTCTTCACATTAAATATGTATGTCAACAAAACAGTAAATTATTAGGTAGGTAAATTAAAATAAATTATACTGGAATAGTAATACAATATGTCACGATACGTAACGTGCCCAAAACGGATGACGTCATATCGTGCTTGTCAAACAATCTTACCATGGCACGTTATTTTTTTTTAAAACAGTATTTTGTAAGCACATGTCATGAAAACATAAGGAATAGCATAGATAATGATATTCTTGTGTTTTTGGAGATGGCACGATCCGTTTCTATTAACAATCTTTAAAAAAGGTTACCGGTTCATTTTTTATTAATTTCTTAATTATTTATTTGACAGCATGAAGCGCGCCACGTAACGTGACATTTCAATTTCACAATTTCATAGAGAATACGGTTTTAATACAATAACGTGTTTCACCATAGAAATACGTTTTGATTTGGCATTGAGAATAAGGGCCAAGATAAGTACGTAGATACGACGTAATAATAAAGGATCCAGTAACACATTTGTATATGTTAAGATGCTTTCATTGAACTTTAACTTCAACTTTAAAACTAACTCAAAAGCAAGAAATTATAATTTGTATGTGTTAAGATTTGTATCTTTTATATCTCTTAATCCAAATTTGAACACGACATAGCTATGTATATTTAAGAAACAAATATATATGTGTAGTGCAATTTTATTATTGTTTAGAACTTTGTTTATAATAAATAGTGAACAGTTAGTACAGAACACTTACTTATCAGAGTAACTGATCAACCAAAGAAGAACAAAATCGCAATTGTCTCAAAAACTGTACAACTTGGTACTAAGGTAAATGACGTTAAATATACTCTAAAGGACTTCTATCACGTCTTCAAAAGTTTGCATCGATCCGCTAAGCATCCTGTATTTACATTTAACTATTATTATTACGTTTTTATTTAACAAAATTTGAAATTTACTTATTGTTTCAAATGTATTCGTAATAAGATAGCAAGTGTGTACCGCCATTATATTATTCTACATATATATTTCTTTCTACATATATATTTGAACAGTAATTTAATTTGTAAAGACAAATAAGATATCTCAAATATGAATTTCCATTTGGGAAAATTGAGATACCGTTATCACAGATAGTCTGAGTTTTATCTCACAAAAGCATGTTAAAATTACTATACATGTTGAGAAACGTCACTTTATATAATATCTCGAGGACAGTCCGGTGGCTATTGTTACTTAGGCCATGATAGGTACTTTATTACGAAGATAAATAATTCATCTCTTCATAGTTGCCTAGCATGAATTTTAAGTTTATATAATCTATAAGTTTATATAATCAATTGAAGTGTCTGTCTGTTTGTAATAACAGCGTATTTTCGTGATACTCGTACCAAAACATCAATTTTTAGAATTTTTATCAGTCTGTCTGTTTGTCCCAGCTACTCTCCGGAACGGATTAACCGATTTTGACGGGACTTTCACTGGCAGATAGCTGATGATGTAAGGAGTAACATAGGCTGTTTTTATTTTTAAAACGGGATAAGAGTTCCGCGAAAAAATAATAAATCGTAAAACCTTTATTTCGCGCGGACGAAGTCGCTTGTATCAGCTAGTCGTATTTACATATTTATGCGAGTGATTTATTCTACACATATTATCTATAGATCCGTATAGATATATCAAGTATGTAACATAGTATCAGAAGTATATATTATATACTTCTGATACTGATATATATAGGATATTTGTTTTTACCCATACAATTTATATAACTTTTATATAATATGCCGTAGCCATATTATTTATATGAAGTAGCGACGAACCTTTCCATTTTAAATAGATATATAAAAGAAAAGTAAAAGAAAAGTGTTAATTAGGTAGGTAGCGTTCAAATTATAACTGCGCAGAATGGTCGTAAGAATGTAGAATACAAATAAAATAGGTTAATGCTTATTTATTTCTTATAATTTAGTAATTTTCCTACGGCATTTTTAAAACACTGGTAATTTAAGAACATTTTAATGAGAAAATATCGAGTTGAACTGTTGAACAATTACCTCAAATTAACAAGTTTAAAAGCGCCCTTGAGGTCGTTAGGATTGCGTAACTTAACTTGAAACAATTACCCTCCACTTAAAACCTAACTTTTTTTGATTTTTTGGAATTTTCTGTGAAGAAAATTGTTCAGTCGACGCATAAAACTTCTTTTCGATAGAAGTCGAAGTTCCTAGCTCTGTTCGAAAGTGGTTAAAAGGGGTTGTGTTTACCCTTTTGAGTGTTATCGAAAGGTTTTGAAAGCGTCCGTATATTATGCCCATTCGTAGTGGGACCATATTTTTGAGGGTCTCATAGCTAAAATCAAACGCCTACACATACAAATCACTAAATAATATGATGTATTTAGATAATTAGGCTTGATAGTAATAATTGACATTTCAACAATAAACTTATATTAGGTACAAAGGAAGCTAATTAACATCCATTATCGTTGTTATTGTTACTTTATTAAGGCGCAATACCAATTAACATAATAGGTATAGGAATAGTTAAGAAATAACTAGTTAAGACTAATTGAAGTCATATGTCAATTTCAGTGTTACAGTTTAAATAAATATCGGAGTTATGTTCAACTGATAATGGTTTTTCGCGATTCTTCGCGTGATCTATAAAATACCTATATTATTTATATTTATGAAACATTATCGCCATTTATCAAAGGTCGATTTTTTATAAGTTCATATTCGTTAATGAATCTGTGTCAATTCTGTATTACATCATCATAATTTACTATATTCTTATCTGTTGATATTTTCTGAAACCTAAGTTAGGTTAGGTTAGGTACTAAAGATTTTCTGGAAGTCGAGTCAATGAATCGTTTTAGGTAAGTACGAAAACGATTTTATTAAATTAATAAAATGATAATTTTATCTATTTTCTTTTCATATATTAGCACAAAAATTACTTAATAAACTTAAGTGTCTAATCCTATACTTAATTAGATAAATCCATAAAATGTTTCTTCTTAACAGTTTCTACGTTTTAGAGTTTGTTATTGAGCTCTAAGTTCATCAATCAGAAGGATAATACAGGATTTGTTTACATGGATCAATGTCAATTATTATCAATTAAAACAAGAATTAATTGTATTCGCATTTTATCAACAGACAAAAATATCGCTTTGATTTTATCATTTAACTTAAAAGGTGACTTAATATTATTTGTTATTGCATAATTTAAAGACGTTTATCATTACTTTTTTTGTTCACTCTTGAATTTTCTTGCAACGCTCACATTAAAACTAATAAAAATAAACATAAATTGAAAATATCTATCACGCGTTGCTTTGCGTATGAAAATTGCGGTTATCGTCACTGAAATAACAATTATTTTCGCCACAATGCTGAAGCTGAATCAAGAATTGTATTAAATTTATAATAGTTGTAGGTCGCCGGGAGCTCGGGACTGTCCACGTGTTTCTTAAATGATATCGACGTTTAAAAGGCTATTTGGCCTAAGCGCCATTTTTTTGACATATATATTGTTATACATATTTGGATAGAGAAACATTTGCTGATTCCAAATATGTAAAAAAATGTATATGTCAAAAAAATGGCGCTTAGACCAAATAGTCTTTCAACCGTCGATGTGACGGAACGGAACGCGATCGCCTCCAAATAATGAAACGTTTACGCGCTGCAGTGACTCAGCGCGTGTCAAACGCTCGGTGCCGCGAATCAAAATGTAACACTGCTATCAAACAATGCTATTATGTATCGTTCATTTGTATCACCGCTTCTTTTTTGTTTTCAGATGTTTCAGACGGACGTCAGTCTTTTGGCTTTTATTTCTGTACATGATCTTAATTCGTTTAGTTATTGTAGTTGACAAAGGAATTAACAACTTTATTACAAAAAGAAATTTATAGAAAATCACAGGCCTAAAACGCATACTATGCAGCGCCGAAAATAAATTTTGGCGCCGTTGTTGCTTTCATTCAAGATATAAAATAATCAGCGTGTAAAACAAAACAAAAAATATACCTACAGGAATCAGCTAGATATGGTGGAGTCTTGGTTAATGATTTTTTCTTTTTTTATAAACTGCACTTTGAGTCAAAGAACTAGAACTAATGGAAGTACGAACACAGGTCGCGATGTGCACTGACAATGATATGCGCGGCGGGCGTTCACTCTCGCGCGCTGCCGCCTTCTCACTGACAACAAAAATAGCAGATAACCGAGGAAACAAGCGTCGGATGGCCGAAAGACATCTTACGATGTGTTTCCAGATTTCCAGTAGCCGCGTGCATAAAGGCTTTGTTTTGTACACAAGTAATGCGAATCCAATGCCAATGACATTCAAGTTTTGAAAGTGATTATGCTAATGACGATGTCTTCTTTGTAGAGCCGTTAACTATATTAACACAAAATCGAATCGACTTATTTTGTCACATCGCAAAATTAATGTGATAATTAATGAATGTATTTTTTGAGTTTATTTTAATAAAAGTAATGAATCTGAAAGTGTTTCACAGTCACTAGGTAAGGACAATTATTGGTAAATTGTCAGTACATTCATACTCATCTTTTGGGATGGTCTAGAAACAGGAATTATTTATTTACGCAATATAAGCTATTTCAATATAAGGAAGTAAAACAGTTATTTGCAGTAACTACAAGTAAACAATTGACGATTAATGAAAGAAAGAAAGAAGCCAAGTGTAAAGTTTCCTAGACATTGATACTGCTTAATTCCAATCAAAAGCATTATAAATCAACAAGTAGCCTTCATCGATGGTGGATTGTAAACAAAGCTGTTCGTAGTGAATAGCAATATTAACCTTCGGTAGATTATGATGAATGTGTTTGTAGCTTTAATAAGTAAACAATACCATTTGAAAGCAATTTTTCATTACTATAGCCTCGTTGTCAATTGATAGCCTAAAATGATGAGGACAAAAACTTGGGCTTTAATAACAAGTATAAATTAGTGGTGGTCTAGTTTTGACTATGATAACTTTTTAGTCATAATTGCATTATGTCATATTTTTTTATGATTTTACTTAGCATGACACCTAATTATATTTTCACACCATGGTCTCACACTAAGATTTTAAATAGTTGTCTATGTGTCAGTGTCATTTGTGTGTGTTTAATTCACTTAAAGTGAATTCTCCATATAAACTTTAACCTTGCCTAATTTTTACCCGACTGCGTCAGAATACTTATATACTTTTCTGTTCGTAGAATGTTCGTAAATATGGGTACAAAGTATTTGCTACTCAAATTAATATACGATAACGATGAATGAAGGTCTACTTGTCGATCTCCACAGGTATATGGGCAATCTTTACAACTATTGTACAAGTATTGTACAACTATTGTACAAATCGTAAGTGATTTCCTGTCGCCCATTTAAGACTTCCGTCCTCAATACCTGATGCTTTTCTTTTAACGTTTTACAGCTAAAAATGTTTCCTACGTATTGTAGTTATATGTTTTCCAAATATTTTACATAATATTATAAGCATTAAAAATAATGTGACTTCGCAACAGAGCCCGAAATTACCAAGATAACGATTTTGTTTGATAATTATCGGATAATTATTAGATAACAATTATTCATGTTGATGAATATCTAAACCGTTTTAATTATTGACCTATATAATGATGTTGTGTTATTCTTAATTATAAATGCGTGAGTTGGTTTTTTTTGGTTCACTTTAAAGCCGTAACTGCTGCACCGATTGCCGAAGTTTGAAACCCGGATTATATAATATTTTATCCGGAAAAAATTAGTTCTTCCCGATGGTACCTACAGAGTTTTCGTATCTACAGCGGTAAACAACACCCACGGGTGCAAATGATAAAAAAGTATTTCTATTACAAAACTATATTAAATCTAAATTCATCTTTAGGTGACTAAAACTAATTGTGCAAGTTAATATTGCAGTGCCCTTTCAAACAACGAAAATCATTGAAGAATTGTTAATTGCGAATGCGCTGCCAAAATTCAGTAGTTTATTCAACCTCGAAGGTTGATTCGGATCGAAACAAAAACAAAGCGATTTCGGTTCAATATTCTGTTAATTAGTATACAAATATGTAGCACATATAGATATTATAGTATATAGATTATATTATATTGTAGTTAGTTTTGCATTAGAATAAAAAAAAAACCAGTTAAAAATGAGTGTAACAAAATTATGGGTTTCTATTATTTTCAAACATTTTCAGGCAATTCTGATGTAAATATAATAGCAGAAATCGTTACTTGAGCTCAAATCATGAGTTTTATTAATTTATCTGATTATAAATAATTTTAACACTGAAATATATTTCTCTTTCTGCCATTTATATGATGAATTTATGACAAATGATAAAATATATTTTGTATATTAACTCCTAAAGGCATAGCACTTTTTACAATGTACCTTTTGAAATTAAATTAACATACATAATAAAAAAAACAACCGAAAGAAATAAATGTTATTTTTTCCTTCCATTTCTTAGGGCTACGTTACACTTGTAAACAATACAAGGCGCCGTTCCAGATACCTAAGGTTATAAGGTCAGATGTTATAATAAAATTTCCATTTACAGAATAATTTATGATATAGCTTTTGAATCATGTTTAAAATATTCCAGTTATCATATAAATGATATATGTTACCCATAATATAGTATGTTTATTGTTTGTATAACTTTAGTAATCTTCGTATAAAATTATTTATCACAGTACCGTCAGGATGCATAAATTAGGTATGTCTCATAAGGACAATAAAATTTAAGTTGTTGACCCAGAAAGGCATTGAACGAGTACCTACTCCGCCCAATAGGTGCTCCAAGTATTTTGTAATTCAAATGTCGGTAAGGAAATGTAACGATTGTTAAAAATTAGGGAACTTTCTTGGTAGGAATATTGAATAAATTTTCAATTTTTTATGTTCCATACTAACATTTTAGACAGAACGTAAGTAACTTTCTATCTTAAATGTTATTATTGAATAATTATATAGATTTTTTCTAGGTCAATGTTTAAAGGTTCCAGCTTTAAAAACATCTTATTACTCTTTAGAATATACTAAACGAGCTGTTTAAACTAAGGCCGAGATATTGATTAAAAATACATTAGGTACAACGTAGCTGTGTAAATAAACATATTAAACGTTAATAAAATTATAGAACAGTTTATTTATGATTGCAAGTTTGTTTATCGACTGCACATGGAGTTTATCACGGATCTATGTATAATTGTGTATATCGACATGACCGATATGTACTTGAATCTGTTCGATCCAAATAAGAATGTTGTTGACCGCAATGCTAATGATATAATGACTCGAACTGCGGTCTAATTGACGAAAACGGTTGCTATTTAATTCTTTGATTTCATGGCTTTTACTTGGGATATGTATGGGCACAGATTATTTCGTTCGTATTATGTAGAGTGAACAAGACCTTAATTTCAGTTCTTTGTTCAAGTTTAGTTATTTTCTTAGTGGTTTTTATTTGTATCAAATTGACACATGTTATTAAGTATATGTTTTAGGCCTTTTGACAAATAAATTCACGGGCGTAGCCAGGATTTTGTTTCGGGGGGGGGTTCATCACGGGCTTAGTCAGGATGTGGTTTCGGGAGGGGTA
>DVXP01003956.1:0-10783 GCA_018235645.1 Junonia grisea
TAATTGTGTTTTAATTAAAAATATTTTGTTGTCTTGTAAATCAAATTCTCGACCACACAATTGTTTAAGTTCGCAAAAAAAAAATATTATAAGCGCCTGACACATTTTGGTAGCAATGCAACGGTAGGTGTAAACTGCATAACTAAAACAAATGGAGTTTTTAGTTCTGTAGTAAAGAATGAATCTCAATTCTCAAATTATAATATTATCGTTTATTTTCAGTAAAAATTAAATTAGTCACAAATTTATAACATAAAATTCAGACAAATTATATAGAAACTTTTCAGTATTATGAGAACTTGCATAATAATACATTTAATGAAAAATTACGTAAATAGGTAGGTGTACCTTAAACTATTAGTTAACCCAAAAACTAAAATAACTAATTTTCCAAAAAAAAAAAAAACAAAAATGGCAAAAGCAGCATTGCCATCGGCGTAACCGTTTAATGAAACAAAGGACAACTATTCCCACGATATTGGTTGTTATTGCCTTTCTATGGAATTTAATTCGAGAAGTTACAATATAGCTCACTTGTCGACCCGTTTCACTATGCCACTTCAAAGGGTTTACGGGCCTGCTGTTTAATATTAAATTTATATTTTGGGGATATTCGTTGTACTTGATATCTGTTTAAAATTTATACCCGAAGTAGGCTCTTTAGCTAGAATTAGTTTGAGCTTAAATTAAGATCAAATATGAATAGATTCACAGAATTACTAAGTGAAATGTTTTAGGTTATACTTTAGGGCATACATATACCTACTTTGCTTTTTTAAGTAATTGTGAGAGTAATTAAATTTAAGGTGTCAGCACAAAAATCATACAGTTTTTTGTAGTATGAATATGTAGAGGTTTGATTTCAAGATCGTTTCTCATCGCTTTAAAAATAAGAATTTTTAACTAATTGGTTTTCAATGTTTTATCCACTGGTAAAAAAATACTTTATATTTCTAATTAATCAATAATAAGAATTTCCTGTTTTTCTTATGTTGTATATCTATAACTATTCGTTGTAAAACAGTTCAATTAACAGCACGATATTTTTCAAAGTAATTTATATTTTTTTCAACTAAGCATATTAGGTACCTACGTATATGTATTTTTCTTTAATAATGATGAAAGAAAAAAATAATTTACTAATAAACGAAAAATGAAATAAAATAAAAGCAATAAATAACCATCCTATTTCGTTCATAATAGCACAAATATTAATTATCCGAGTTCAAACGAATAAAAATCATAAAATACATGAGAGATAATTTAAGGGCAGTAATTACAAAGCGAGTTTAAGAGGCAAACAAACAGAATGAAGTTCGTTCAAACGGACTCAGCGGATATTGGATATATGACTCAGGTTACGAGTTTCACACTAATTCTACTCGACCTTTTGTAAGAGCGGTATCACACTGATGGAGCAATCGCTGCGATTAAAAACGACACGCAAAAAAATATTTGCGACTTGGGTATAATAATTCTGCGGTATAAGCTTCTGTCAAAAATTTAAAACAATACGTGAAAAATTATATGTAATACTTCCGCGGTGTAAATTTTCGTCAACGCCTAATGCGGAAGCATTTGTTGTACATTTGTTCAAACGAACTTAACGGATGTTGGATGTATAAGTCTGGTTATGATTTTCACTCTGATTCCACTCCACTATTTGTAAGAGCTCTGTCACACTGATGTGGCAGTCGCTGCGATTAAAACCGATGAGCAAGTAACAATCTGCATTATATTGCTCACATAGAACCTCGGCACGAGTTTTCGTCAACGTAATAGAAGCGTTTCATGCTTTTGATACTCTTGCAAAAACACAATGAATAGAGCTATTGGATATGACCCTTTTGTTGGTGATGAGAGTCATGACCTCAACACACTATTACAGGAATCACAGCGACACGCAAAAGATGCCTTTTCTATATACCTAATAGTACCTTGGGAATAGGTTTCTACAAAGAGGGTGTTTAAGTACCTACGTTTAATCGTTTATGAAGTGATGTAGTTATTGTAGAAGTAGTTTTAAATATACGAACATATCTTTTGATAAGCAAACCTACTGATGACAGTAAAAGTACCTATCATGTGATTCCATATCTTAAGCTTTTACCATTTTATCGAGAATTTAAAACAATATTGACTCTACCTTACAAAGATTTATGAATAAAGTTATAATTGAAAAATTTTATTAGAAAAGTATTTATTGAAATTATAGAATTTTTAAAAATAAAAATTCCTCAAATTACTAATAATTATGAATTTCAACTATCTAGTTTTAAATTAATTTTTAAATAAGCTATCGACTAACATTATGTGAGTATGAAATATTGTAAAGCGCTGACCTTAACAAAGATTCTAACAAATCATATCGTTCTATGACAATTTTTTTTCTCTTCTCTTCTTAAATTTTTAACATTTACAAAAACTTACATCACAAGAAGATAAGTTCAAAGAGCACGACTATCATATAAAGAAATATTACAAGTATAATAGGGTAACATAGGTCAATATACCCTATATGTTACCCTAATAATACCCCAACAGCGTATATCAAATAATAGTGGTATCAATGCGGTGCCGTGTGTCGGAGGTCTAACCGCGTCCGCGGCGGGGTATTAAAATTTGAAGCGCTCAAACTTGCTTCCTAGTGTTCATTACGTCGGAAAGTTGGTGAAAATTCATACAAGTCTAAGTTCTAATGAACACCGGGCGGCGAAGTTGGTCGGATGTAGCGATCCCTCAACTCACATACAGCCTTTTTGTGAAGAATGCCGCTAAATTCCACAGCACCGCTTTATTTAGGAAATTAAAGTAATTTGTCAGTGTAAGCGGGCAAAGTTGAGCCGGAAGTGTATGATTACACGATGGATGCTTTGTTCATTGTTTCATACCTTTACATAACCATAAAACTGAATAGAGATGTTGAAGTTACGTCTAATAGAATAAGACGTCGCGAAATCTTCATTTTCGTTTATCGTTTATTACCAATTTACGCATGATAACGGACAACAAAAATATAACATATTTTTTTTAATTATACGTAAGGTTTATGAAAACCTTACGTATAATTAAAATTGATTATATGAATAATCAGTGCGAGACTGCGAGAAGAATATGGGCAAATCCTGATAAACGACTTCTAGGTAGAGAAATATTAAATTTTCAATGGTCCTAATAAATTTAAATGTTTTTATATTCTACGTTTACTAAATATAAATGTAAGGATAAGTAGAAAATATCTTTCAAATATAATAATCCTTATGTCTACATAATATACATAGGTACATGATTATCTATTTCTATAAACCTCAAAATATATAGGCCGACGAAACGGTGGTTAAAAATAGAAATATTTTGTATAACTAAAAATAAAGCAAAACTATCATTTCAAACTTCAGTAAATCTCATTTCAATTAACCGCAACCGGTATATCTGAGTGAATTAATGATACAAAATATTAAAACGCCGTACAAAACGCTTAATAAATTGGTATGAAATCCGAGTAGACGGTAAGAAATTCCGTTCTGTGGTAGACATTAGCCGTGCTGTTATTTTAAGTGGATTAGGGACAACGCATTTTAGATCTGGTTAAGTCTCCTACATAAAGCTTGACGGAGGTTGCACTTCGCTTTTAAATCTCCGAAATTTGTTTCAAATTTCTTTTCCTTTTGTTTTCATTAACGGGATAACGCGAGAATGGTTTTGAGAAAATAAAGTCGGAACATTTTCTTTTTTTCTGACAGATAATACCTATGTAAGATAAGAGGGCAATTTTTATTTTTTACGTTTATAATTTTGTAGAGTCATCAGTCAGGTATAAATCCGAACCTTTTGTAAAGAAATTGTATAGTGTTCTTATCAGAAAGTCCAGCCCATTTACGTTTAACATTAAAAAGAAAAAAGTTGTTAAAGCAAACAATATTTTTTATAAATCTAAATTATAAAATAAATATTTTTCTATCCATATCAAATATCATTTTCAATAATAATAATAACGTTTACTTTATAAGTTAATAACTTCGAGATTAATTCATCAAGACGTGTCGAACGCGCCCAGCAAACAGCTCATCTATAGAAGGAGCGGAACAAACTCATTAGATAAATGAAAGAGTTCACAAAACATGATGATCGGTCGATCGGCGATGATTGATCGGCGTTACCCGCTGGGGTAAGGGTAATCAACTTTACCCTGTTAGAACAGAGCGTACTAAAGAAGTGCTATGACGAATGTATTTGAGTTCGTATATTTTTATTTGAATTTTTATAACATCGACAAAATATGCATACACAATTAAATTAAATATAATCAGCTCATCTAATAAAATATAATAACGATATTTTGGTTTCTTACATCTATAATATTTTATTTTAACACAATTTATTTTAAGATTGTAAGAGTTAATGCTGAAAGTAGACAAATTAGTAAATGTATTTATTATAAGTACTTACTAATCAGATTTTACTATAAAAATGTTAACGACTCCAGATTGATTATATTGTTATAGAATTGTAAATAACAGAATAAGGAATACTTGAGCTGTTAGTTTAATCTATACTCACTTACCAACAGGGGTTTATAACAAAATTTTTAATGACATTTCCAATCGTTATCCGCTCCGAGTTACCCCGCAAGGAAACTCGCAAGAAATATTGGAAGGCGTCGAATTACCTATTTATTCACTTACGTCGAGTGTTTGTTTGAGTTGTGACGCGATACGTCTGGTACGGGATGAGTGTGATAAATTAGTCTTCATCACTTCATAGGTTTTAGGTTACACGATATTGGTGTATTTTTAAAATGTCGATTCGGAATAAGGGTTCGATTTAAGGGAAATTGTCGAGAGATTAATAATGTTATTGAAAATTTAAGTTTGCTTACTTGAATAAGGATGTTACAATAGTAATGATTTATTAACTTATCGAAAAATTTAATAGTACAAATGGATTAATGAAATTTTTAGTTAATTATTATTTCCAAGATCTTGGGCGATATTACAAAAATCTTCTGCGCAAAACTTTACTAAATAATTTCTAATATAATTTTTGTATGATATCTTTCCCATTATATTTCCAACAGTCAATTATGAAAAAATAATAACGGTAGGAAAAGCAGTTGTATCCTTATTCGTCATAACAAGTATGGAATATTTTCGTTTCGAAAACGTCAAGCTACATTACAATGCTTTAATAATAGAACTGTTACATTCTGTCCCAAAACCGTATATTTGTTTGGGATTGTAAACATCCATCCAACCTACTTATTTGCAGTATATTCACTGTCGCGTATTTTTCTATGAGCCCCGTTGGAGTTTTCGTTGCTGAAGAAATTCGAATTTCATACATACTTAAGTGCTTATTTGAATATAGTACCCAAAATCTTTAAACATAATAGTGGTAGCATCTAATAAGATTGCTTAATACGATGACGAAATTTTTCATCTCAATAATACGTACTTATGTTTGGGAACAATACATTTTACCCTACCCTCGGACTAGGGTAAACTTGGTATCGGACCCTCGTTCGCTCACAATAAAACTTGAACTACTTGAAACAAAGTCAACAAGCATAAAAATCTATTTTGATATACTACAAGAAATGCTGGGGTTGTGCTTCCGAATGGAGACAAATGACGCGAACAATTTGGTGTATCTCATATTTCATGGAAAATCAACAATGTTTTTATAGGTAATGCAGCACTAAATATAAAGAGCAATATACACTAACCTATATCCTTAACATAGTGTTCAGTATAAAACAATAAATCTCCATGACAAACTAATGAAATCGCCGGTCAAGCAACTTAAGTCGAGAAGTTGAAAACACATCTAAATGCTATTTCCTAAGCGAATAAACTGAGTACAAGTCGTAAAGTAGGAACAGCAATCTGTACTCGCTGCGCGAGTTTAAAAGCCGTGAAATAATTCAAAAGAGCACTCGTTAAAATGCAGTGGGAATTTACAAACCGCGAGACGGGCTTTATCACCTGAACTCAGCTGTTTTATAGTATAAAAACCGTTTTATGGTAGAATAGGGAACGCACCATAAACAACGTTAGTAAACGTGCACTTTCGCTGACATGAAAAATAGTTTACAAGCAAGTCTATACGTTACTTACGCTGTTTATCTCGTCTTTACTACTCGATAGTACCGCATCGTCTCTAATCTGACGAATAAAAGTTTATATACCATTTTTAGGGAGCGTTTTACGGTTAACACTTTGTAGACAGAATTAAACCTTAAATGCTTAATGAGTTGTTTGCGAACGGCGTGATTAAAACTTTTTAAGATGTTTTTGAACGCCAAATCACGACTGTTTGAAGACGGTTTTCGATTGAGATAGTATCTATATAGTTTTCGGGACTTACAAAATTACTCGATAACACTTTTAATCTATAGCTTCATAAATTTATTTTTTTAATTACAAAGTCCATTTCTGTATGAACATACAAAACTATAGGGTCGAGAAAATTTCTAACATTTTTTTTTTTTTAGCATTTACTGATCTAATATTCAAAACTGCTTTTTGAAAGCTTAGGAATTCTTGCAAATTATTTTAAATAGATATGTCCTTTCCTTTACAAAAATAATCTAATATGTGTATTACAAATATATCAAAATCAATAGATAAACACAGATAACAAATATATCAGGGGGAGTTTCATTCGTTCCCGCAACTCAATAATCGCAGTTTCTAAGTCACTTAACGTGAACGAGGCGGTCGCAATATGTGACTTGGTTCACTGAAGTTCTTAATCAAAAACAATTTAACGAGATGAGTGTACGACAACAAAATATTAATGACATTCTTGTCATATTATGGAATATAACTACACCATATGTTCAATAAAATATTTGCACATGTATAGCTTAATGGGGGTTTCGATTTTTCTTTGCTTTTATTATATTTAATTAACTCAATGATTCATATTTGGTCTTATTATTCTTACTATTGTTAGTACGTTTCGATTATCGCGATAAGACCCGTTTATAAAACCAAATATGAATAAAGTACATCGCGAAAGTTTATAATATAAAACTTAATATTTGCAAAGTTCTTCATTAATTTTAAATGTATTTTATTATATGATAGTAACATACAGTTTCACGATGCATAACTATCATCGTTCAAAAATAATAAATCAGACAAAAACAAAACAAATACATAGGTACACAAAATGTGTTAGCTTAAACACATAATATTCAAAGGTCAATTTATGATATTGTATTGCAAAAATATAATATTCATATAGAACTATTATCTTTATTTAAATAAAATCTTTAATATCCAAAAACAACCCAGACATTATCGATATTTCATAGACATAACAGAGTTATAACGAAACACCGCGACCCCCGTTTGAGAATTCGTATTGTTCAATAAAAATGTTATGAGGTCTATTCAATGTAGTCGTCAGTTATTGAAATCGGCGTTTTGGTTAAAGTAGCCTTTCTTATGGGGGAGGAATAATAATCGGGAATCTGTATCGCGCCCATTGTTGCTGCTCTGATTGCTTTTACGATGATTTTGAGCCAAACAGTGCGATACGGTAGGTAACGATTTGCACTTTGAATATCAGGGAATAATCTTGCGTGTTTCTTAAATTTTGACGTAAAATGTTTAGTGGCACTTTCGTCATGGTAGACCTGATCTTATTTTATTAATTTTTACTACTAACAGTATCTTCTTTGGGACTAAAACAATACGTTAGAAAATCTTTTTGAGTAGTTTCAGAAATTACTTTAAAATTTAAAAGTAACGAGTTCAACGAAAAAAATCGTCCAGGGATACCAAATAAATAGTTCAGAACTCGTTGGGCACTCCATAACTTTCCGATAGACATGTTGCGGTAATAACCCAACTCACCTGAAACTAGCGTTAGAAACAAGAGTTGGTGCAATTCCCAAAAGATCATGCTTCCATTTCCCTGTCTGTAGCCAAAGTCAATATGTCGTCGGATATGAGTTATTTTTCCATAATTCTGGAGCGTCGAGTGGCGGCGCGCGTGTATTCCCAAATAAAAAATAAATATGTCAAGACTCGAGCCGCGTAAGCTCAGACATGTTCGGGAAGGCGGTAGGCGCCGCCAATTCCGTTTGCTTATATATTTAATATGCAACAGGCAGGTATCTTTGTTTTGATCTTGTTGCCACCTTATCAAAGTTTCAAGTCGGTAATAATCCGATTTTTGAAAGAATTTACGATAAAATACTAATAAATGATGATATTCTAAAATGTGGTAGCAGAAAAGCTACCAATTTTTATATAGTTCAATAAATTAGTTCTACAACCTAAAATAAAAGCCTCAAGAGATCGTCACAGTGACCACAAAACTTATTACTCACCAATTGATCAATAATTTCAAGATATCCTTGAGAAGTAAAATGTTTCAACTAACCTACTCGTAAAATAAGTTCGGACGTTTGCGAGGGCCTGCCAAACGTCGAGTCACCGGGGACACATCAACTCTTTAAAAAACCTATACAGACGAACGTAAGTTACTTCCTGGTCAATCCGCGGGGGCATTGAATTATTGAAAAACACTTAGCAGTTAAAAACTATCCCAAAAGTACACTGACACATTTAAGACAGTTAAAGGTAGTCGAATTTTGTACGTTCAACTCGAGTTTTTTCACTGGGAAATCGAAATAGAAATATTTATTTATATAAAACGTCAACGTGATGCTTAAAGCGATCTTTGTTCATTAATTTTTACAATAATGAATGAATAATTTTTTGTTCTATTAGAATATATTTCTCGAAAAATCGTTAATGCTATTTTTTGCGTAGATTAAATTTAATATTGATAAATATTATGTAGACATATTTTAATAAAACAAAAGCGAAAGATTTTGATTTTTCTATTGGAAATCCATTTGTAAACAGACAACTAGCCCATATACAAAAATAGCCTCTCTCAGGCTTGCTGGCGACGCGTATGTATAATTTACATCGCCCCACTGAAATTCAGGTTCAGTGTGACAATTTTAGGGTTACCTACATACAATGTTAATAGAATTTCATTTTCTTCAAAAACAAAATTTTATGATATACAACCACATATAGGATAGACAGTATGACTTCTTTAACTTTTTCTGCATCAGAGACCATGTCAATAGAGCCTGCTTTATAGAATTTGTTACGATTTTACTTACGTATAGGTACATCCTCAATTTCTTTGTTAAAGGTTCCTACTATGTCTTGATAAACACTTATTTTGTGCTAGCTTTGATGATGATGAAAACTATGCATCGTCTCAAAAATTGATATGGCTGTTTTGTACCAAAAATAGAGCTTTATCCAGACATCGTATGTCTCCTTTATCATAGTTCTGTCTAAAAGTCATTTACATCCTTTCAAATACTTGGACGACTATTATTACAATACCTTGACCCGTATTCTCTATATCACCATACGTAACGTGCCCAAAACGGATGACGTCATATCGTGCTTGTCAAACAATCTTACCATGGCACGTTACGTTTTCTTAAAACGTTATTTTGTACGCACACGTCTTGAAAACGTAAGGAATAGCATAGATAATGATATTGTTGTCTTTTTGGAGATGGCCTTTAAAAAAAGGTTACCTGTTTCATTTTTATTAATTTCTTAATAGGACATTGACAGGTGACAGCATAGAACGCGCCACGTAATGTGACATTTCTATTTCACAATATCATAGAGAATATGGTTTTAAGACGATAACGTGTTTCAACATAGAATTACGTTTTCATTTGGCATAGAGAATAAATACCCTGGTGACTGAGAGAAAGTGAAGTCTTAATAGTAGGCCGCGGACGTGCTGCGAAAGCGATCCTGTAGTCTCTCCATTTTCCGTGCTGTGGCGGCCATCGCAGGTTTTAGTGACTATCTCACATAACCCGACATCCTCCAGTCCAGGAGTCTATGAATAATTTACACTGCGTCAAAAAAAGTCTTAGTAGTTGGGTCGTCTTTTTAATTTTTGAGTACGGAACCCTAAAAAGGACGAAAGCTAGTAACTCAGGATAATTACTGTATGAAATGTATTCACATGACATGGCGGCAAAAATGCTGGCAACATTTCACTTTGAATGGAAAAATTCTTTGCGCGAAATTTTCGCCCTTCTGTAATAAGAGGAGTCCAATTTTTATTTACATTAGGGATGCTATGGATATGAAATTTCGGATCTTTCGGATACGGATACAGAAATAGTATCATACCAGTTTCGGATATGTAATTATTTCGGATTGTCCGATAGTATCGGAATGTTTGAGTTTCAATTTAAAAGTAAAAATTAACTGTGTACATTTTTTTCAATATCTGTCTAATAATAATCATTAATAGAAGTTGTTATTAATTACGGGGTTGATAAAACCCTACATAACTCTTTGATCTCGAGCTCGGCGGTGAAGGAAAACATCGTGCGGAAACCTGCATGTGCCGGAAGAAATTCCGACACATGTATATCCACCAGCCCGCAGTGGAGTAGCGTGTTAGATTAAGCTCCATAATCTTCTTCCCAATAGGAGAAGAGGCCTATGCCCAGCAGTGGGATATGTACAGGCTACTATCATAACATGTTTCATTTAGACTTATTCGAAACTTTTATAACGCAATCGTTTTTGCTTTTAAATGGTATTATAAATATGAAATAAGTTCGGTAGTTCTGTAATTTACTTTATACATAGGAATAACAGTCACTTCATCAGTATTAGTAATATTAGTATATCTTCTTCTTCCTAGCATTTTTCCCGGACTTAGCCAGGGTCTGCTTTATTCTAGCCTAAGTTTTGACAGGTTA
>DVXP01003957.1:0-10782 GCA_018235645.1 Junonia grisea
ATTCGATAAAAGACGGTATCACGTTTTGTGTGAGGTAATTGCCAATGAGATATGACATGATCATAACCTGCTCATTGCGTATCTTATTTAAATGTTTTCAAAACTGCTGATGAGAAAAAAAATGAACTTCAAAATCATTTTGAAGTTCATTTTTTTTAAGTATGTTATATTGTTATTAAGAGGGCTAATCGTTTCAAAACCCGTATTTCAAAAAGATCAGCTTTGTTACCGACAATTAAAAACAACGTGTCAGTTAAAGTTTGTCATATCGACACAAAATATAGATAAGAATGATTTGATAATTCATAGATATAGGTATCAATTCATCCAAAATAATAGAAATGTATTTTAAAAAAAGATAAAATAGAAATATATGTTAACCCTGCTTCAGAATTATTTTTATTGGAAAAATAGTATTGACGGTGGCACAGAGTTCAACGACAGTTAGATAGTTGATTCATAAAGAGACACGCTTGTAATAAAAAAAAATGATGAAAATTTTATTGTTGTCAATTTTAGCATCGCACTTAAACAACGATATTGTTAGATAGAAATTTTTTAGTAGATTTGCCAACAGAATAACATTACCTATAAGTTTTTTACTTTTTCGCAAAAAAAAAGTCGATTCCTAAAAGCAATTGTGCGAGTCACAAAGATTTTTAAAGATACACCAGTTTAGTACATAATCCAATTAGGAATATGATTACTACATAAGAAGTTACTAAGCCATCGAACGTTCTTCGTTTTCTCTAGAAATATGATATTTATTTTAAAGAAGTAGAAGATAACGTGGAAACTAAAACTAATTAAGATTATTTAAATAATTTTAAAAGGCTATAAAATCCAAATCGTTTGTGTTGTATAAAGATTGGTATTCTTAAAACAAAAGCGAAGTATAATAGTGAAAAAAAAACTGCACACATTTTACTTTTTTTTTTAAATAATTACTTTAAAATAAGTACTAAGATTTTAGTATTCTCCGTGGTATTAATTATTAATACAAAGGTCTGCATATTTACATAAACGGTATTATGTGTAGTTCTTATTATATTATTTTAACAAAACGTGTATTTAAAAATAATCAAACAACAAAGGGAATAAGTTTATACAATACAGCTGTTTGTAGAATAAGCGCAATAAAAACAAATGGCGGCAATAACAATGAAGTGTAAGCGCTAAATGATATCGCTGGAATTAATAAAATTGACTACTTAATTTAATCAACAAATATTAACTTTATTTGGCACGTATTACGACCGTTTAAACGTATATTTGATGTTTTATGTCTTGTTAATTTCAATGTTTCAAAATTATGATATTTTGTTTGAAGTCTAAATTAATTGTATCTTTAATTTTATTTGTACTATCATTTGTATTTTTTTCTGTCTTTTTTGGTTTCTTTTTAACATATATGTTCCAATCTCCTGGGCGTCGTCTGGTCTACAAAATCTCATCAATGCAAGCAAATTTGTAAGCAAACACTTTAGCTATTGGTTGCTATCAAACATTAAAATAAATATTGGAACTTGGGAAAAATGCGTTAAAAATTCTGGCTAAGACTTGGCAACCATTATGCGTATCTAGACTATAAAAATAAACGTAGGCCGTAACAATAAAATTCGCAAATACACCAAACGTGCCGTGTAAGCGTCGAGCGGTATTATCGGTATAAAGTACTCTTTAGCATTCATCTCATCAGTAACGCACTTTATGTGATGTTGATGGAGCATCATCTGTTTATTATTTTATACCCAAATATACAAAAGTATTTGTAGACGATCAACTCTCTCGTATCGTACCCATATTATTTTGTTTAGTACAGATTGTAAGTTGTTTGAAAGACGATCTTTAAAAGGGAGAAATTCCAAGTATGTGCAAGTGGAAATTAAACTATGGTATGGTAGGGCTTTTGTGTTTATGGTGTACAGAATATGGCTTAAAAGTATCATTGTAACAAGAGTTACATTGATTATCTCATGTTATGATTGTCCAAAATGCTTTAAGAAATTCATGGGTAGGGATTGTGGTACGGATCCTAGATCTAAGTTAGAATAGCATATTTACCAAGGTCAGCAAAAATTTAAAATCACCATCTATTTAAACAACAATAAACGACAAATACAAAAAGAAATTCAAAAGAAAGTATGAAGTAAAACAAAAAGCATTTGAAACCGACGAGGATACTGGAAGTGTATGAGTCGAGAATGGTAGGCCACGTTCAAACATCTCATTAGCGGTGAAAGTGTTTGTGCTGACGGCCTTGAGGATTCTTTCCTTAATTGCACTACTTTTGTACGTTAAAGGAGGCATGAGTAAAGTGCTTTATGTTGGCCACAGGTTCCAGTATTTGCAGCTCAAGCCGAGCATATGAAAATTATACCTACTCTAAACCGTAGCTTTTGAGCGAGAAGTTTGGGATGATTGGAACTGATTGAAATTGACGTTTGCCTATTATAAAAAGTAGAACCGCATAATTTACAAATTGCTGCTCTATAAATCGACGAATCGAAACGAAATATGTGTATATATTTTAAAACGTTTTCGACGTATCCTATAGACCTAAAGCTTATGTTTTCACGCCATAATCGTTAGACTAAGTTCTATAAACTTTCGTACTAGGATAGGCGACTGACATTTGTTACTTATTAGCGCAAAAATCTGAAATTGAAGAGAGCAACAACTTGAACGGAATCAAATATTAAAAATCTAACATCATATCAAAATAGTATAATTTGGAATTGCTGAATCAACAAAGGGTTTCAAATCGAACCAATAAGAAACTATCGAGGAAAATATCACACGGAGTTGATTGCTAATATTATTTCTTCATCCCAACCAGTGTAAATGAGAAGTTTTCCCTCTGACACCACATCCCTTGGCGTTTCCCGCAAATGAAATTCGAAGGGTGTTAAGTTCGAGAAACGTGGATGGAATTCGACAGCATCCTCGCGTTACCCTCCTGGCGATCATGTGATAACACTAACATAAAAATACGCAATGAAATAGCTATGTTACATCCACGTACACAATATTTTTGTGGAAGAAGGGAATTTTCGTAAGATTTAGGCTTGGATGGGAATATAGATGATGTTGTTTAGTTAAATAAAATAGAACAAATATATTTCAGTACATTCAGCCTAAACATGGTTTATTTCCAAGATTACTATAACGGCTTCTTTTTATAAAAGTGTAAAACTTCAAAGCAAAGCTAATTGTGATTATTTAAAACTTTACAACCCCAACATTTAGGTAATTTCGGTGCCAAAATGCAGAAAACGTGAACAATTCAACACTTTTAAACAATCAGCGGATTTAATGATCATTTTAAATATAATGGTATATCTCATTCGAAGCTTCATTGTACCAACGTCTTAAAGAAAGAATAAAGATTTCGTAACAAACACGCAACTTTCAGCTCCGAATATAATACTGCATTAGTATCCTGAGCGCGTTACCCGAATTCTTTGTTACCTTTATTGTTTGACGAGTTTCTTTGAGAATCCCACTTTAATTTGTTTTTATTCAGGCTCTCTCTCTCGTCTCTTTTAATGGCTTTTATTTAGGCCTGCGGTTTATTTTGTAATAAATCGTACGCCTCTTGATGTTTTACGCTACTTAGCAGATTTGTCAAGCGAAACACCATCATTTTTTTTCCAGTTATACCATAAACGGTTTGGCATATTAAAATGATTCAGAAATACGATTTTAGTCCATATTTCCTATCATTTTATATTATTGAGCTTTACAATTACCAAAATATTATATCATTTCCAATATTCTATTTCTTTGGTCCTTTATGAAAGGCAATATGATACTTATAGAACATGTGTCTATTTCCATATTTGATATTATATTCAGCGCCGATTTTAATAAAAAAATTTCTGCCCGAGTTCCTTCAACTCCTATTACGTACGTCTGAGGTTCCGAAGTTCACTAATGACTTGGGAACACATCTCTTGCACCCTGTTGTATTATTATCCGCGCAATTTCGTTATCTTTAACTGAATTGCGCAAGAATATTGAAAACGTAGGAAAACAACTCATTGTGCCTGCTTATGTAAAATATTCCCATTTAATGCTTTTGATTTGAAATTTCAAAACTTATAAAACTAAATTTTTAAGAAGATCAATCCATTTCAAACTTCACGCTTCAATAATACTTAAAAAGTTATAGACACATTCATTGAACATGAATACAATATTGTTAATAGAAATGTTTTCAAAGCTCGCCTAAAAGCTATTATAAATTTATTTCAATAGACAATAATTAATGTGGATTTATATGAGTAAATACTATAGGTATCAATCGCACTTTAATAGATAAATGTAGATCAGTAGGTAATTGAAAACAAACCTATTGATTAAGTAATAAACTTATAATTTAGTGACATCCGATTAATTTCAACCGTGTTTACTTGACAGAGGCGGACCTCAAATGGTATCTAGATATTGATTTATATCTTCCTTTATATCCATACCATTATAAATAGAAATACACTTACTAATTTCTTATTATTTAGCTTTTAGAATCTTGATAATTATTTTTACATCACAAGAATGGCAGCTTTTTATATCTACGTAACAAAGTAATATTATCTATTAAAGAACGTCTGTTAAATGGTTTGTCCCATTTACATTGACATACGGCCTCAATAACTTCTGGGTCAATAAGATTACAACGAGACAAATTAATCTCTTAATTCCTGTAATCATACACTCGTGTTAAAATATTGTGTTGGCCTTTGGCATTATGATTCTCAGTAGTTACATATTAGGAAAATACGTTTTTATCTATACCCTTCTAACAAATTACACGGAATTCGAAGCACTAAATTATTCCATTTTTCTTCCAAGTAATATTCATGCTAAAAGCGGCTACATTAATCAATATGATGGGGATTATGTCTATGATCTAGGGCCTAGGGAAAACGTAAAGGCCTTTTATCATACAATATTAGTTTCTCTAACAGAGGGTTATTTTAGGTAAGGAAAATATATCATTCAATTTATTTCACATCAGAATTTAGAAGAAAAGTTATTCGATAATAGCTGAATAATTATTTTCAAAAACTTGCCCAACATATTCTAGATACAACAATGTCTGTAATTCAAGTACTAAAACGTTTACGCCAGCGTTATGCAGATTAAATTTAATAGAGAACTTTAATGCAACCGTCTCTCATCCTTGGTATGCGTAAAAGCCCATTAACTAAAGCAAATATTGTTTCAGGTGTGCACAGCCGCGGATAGTCCTTTGTGCTTTTTTCTTTAAAAAAAACGTTTAATTTGCTGGGGCTCTGCGGCGTGCCACTGTTTTACATACCACGCTTTCATGCCTTCTCTATGGAGCATACGACTCGTTCTTTAGTATATTTTTTGGTTTTATCATTGCGACTTTGTAGAATATTCGGTATTTATTGAAGCTGATGTAAATATTTGGATGAGAGTTTCGGATGAGGTTTTAGGTCTGTTAATTGGGATTTCCAGTGAAATCCTCTTCGGGAATAGCGAGACGATTTCTGTTGCTGTTACTAGGAAGTTTAATTTAAATCCATCAAATGGATTATACGGATGTACGTGATATGCTCAGATTCGGTCTGGGAATCGTTTTACAATAATGTCTCTTAATCACATCATGTTCGGACACTATCTTCTCATACTTTTTGTGTATACAGAATAACTCATATTTTCGTCTTATTGTATAATTAGGTACATTACATATGGGAATTGATACTTCGATGCAAATTTTCTTTTCAATCGATTCCAACTCTAGCTCACGATCTCGTGTTAGCAAATTAGCATAAATCTTAGGAACGGAGTGAAAATATTCTCAACGGATATGTGTAACTTTCTTCGCAAGGTTCAGTGAAACGTCACGGCAAATTAGAACAGAACCTGTAACTTGCTATCACGCTAAACACATCTCTAGAAAGAAAAGCAATTTTAATACAAATTGAAAACGTCTTTCAACGTAAATTTCATTATTTTCAAAAATAAAGCTTTTATTTTAAAAGAATCTGTCTGATCAAAATTATCAATTATCAAGTTCGATCTATTTCTCAGACAGTTGCTGAAGTTAGCCTTGATTGACATCTAACTAATTGTATTTGACAGTCTTTTACAATATTCAAGATATTCAGCTTTGATGTTATTTAATTTATTTCTTTTTTTATAAAAATCTTTTTTTTTTTGCCTTTGTGACAAAATTGCTACCTAAAAGTTCAATGGTAATCACCATTAGCTCTCTTTAATAGTGTAAATCAGCACCTAATTATTAAACAAGATTGTTGCTTTTGACAATTTACTGAGTCAATATACAAAAGGTAAAGGCATCTATTTCTGCAGTATTAAAAAATGACATTCTTTAAATTTATAACCTAAATTTATTCTAGGAAGGATTAATCTATTTATAAATAAAGCTTGCTGCCTTACATGTATATAATGTACATTTTAAATACATTTCGGTATATCCCAATTTGTTTTTGTGTTCGATCCTTGACATGAAGTCACCTTCAGATAATTGGTTGTTGTTTTCGAATTGTTTTTGTCAGTAAAAAACTTATTTCAAGTCACGATCTTTAAATTACTTTAATTTGATTTTAAATAAAAGTTTAACAAAAAATATTGTTATTAAAATTGTTTGTTTTAGAAGACTTTACGTACCTAAGGTAAAGGCAACTATTTCTAAGTTATTCGAAAAAACGACTTCATTTATAAATTAATTATTTTATTTTATTCTAGAAAGGTTACATTTATATTAGTTTTCCTGAATCTGATAACAGTTTATACAGCATGTTTAAATAAATAAACTAAATAAATCCGTGTACTACACGTTGTGGCTTTTAAACCTTTGCTTTTATATGTGAATTCCTATGTTCACGGCGAGGTGTGAACGGTGCAAGTTGGCGACTAATTTGAAGTCTAGCTTACGGTAACCAAACAATCCGACTTTCGTGAGACAATCCCGCTTTTACCAATTGTACTGCCGGATTAATGAAAGGTTCCAATTTTTTAAAAGAAATCACCGCAAGCAGTAAATACGAAAGTCATCAACGTTTTATACAAGCAATCAAAAAATAAAAAGTCAAACTGAAAGCGCGCCCTCTAGAAGAAAAAAAGATGGAAAACATAGTTATTACGAATTATATTGAAAAGTATAACAAAAACATCGAGCTATAATATTGTCTTTGGAGACACTAAGATAGTCATAAGTTTTGAGCTTTATTTATTGAATCGTTTTTGTATGATAAAAAATAATAATATTATTTAAACTAAAGTATTGGATATGGGTAGTAAAAATGAACATCTACAAACAGGTCATACACCAGTTACACCACAGAGTCACACCATCACCCCTTTCAGATATCCCGTTTTCTGATGATAAAGTTTGGTCACCCAAGTCTAGCATAGTAAATGTTTCGCAATATATTACTTCCTGAACTTCACCGCGTTAACTTCTATATATTTAATAAAACTTTTACGAGATCCTGTCCGTACGAGACATGTGTTTTGTCACGTTAGCTTAGGTATGTCGTATTATTAAAGAAAATAATATGAATATATTATGGAATGTAAGGAAATATTATATTACTAAAGGAAAGGAAATACCATATTTATTAAGGTAAGTGCACCTAATTCCGACGTTTACGAAAAAAAAAACGACTTAATTAACGACTTAACCATAAGTTTTTTTTTATTCTAAAATGGTTAATGAATAGATTAAACATAGAAAAGATTAGGTTTAGAATTTTTATAATAAATTGTTTCGACATATGAAATAACTTATTTAATAAAATGATAAAAAAAATTAAATTATCTACGCATTTGAAACAAGAGATTATTATAACAATTAAAGGCTTATTAAAACTAGTTATTATCGTTTTAGGTACGCAATCTGATTTTGAAGGTAAAATTTATTATTCAACGTAATTATTGATTCAATTAAATTTAATTAAACAAGTACCTAGCCTTAATAAAAAAATGATAAATGTTGACCTTCACTGTAAAAAATACAAATACATACTTATTACATATGATTATGATAGCTCGGGAGGGGCAGTGCATGCGCATGAGAAAGCGATCCCGCGGACTCTCCGTTTTCGTGCTGATGGCGGCCATCGCAGGGGTTTCTAGTGAGTACAATCTCATCGACCAAATCGAGCCAATAAAAATTTACTCTGCGTCAACAAAATATAAACAAATACAACGATAGTTGGGGTAGTCCAGTGGACAGGCAAAGGAGCCGGAAAGAAGAGAAAAGGAGTCGGGAAGAAGGGAAAAGGAGCCCTGCAAGTGCACTCCTCCCTGAACAAGGATTTTTCAGTGTCTCTATAATTACAAGAACTTCTACAAAATCTTGGAACTTGCGTCCCCTCAGCACATACAGTAATTTACATATGTTGGACGCATTTCCTAAGACTCCAAACTGGTTAGGGGGCCGTGATCTGTAGTTAAAGATTTGATTGTATATAATAATATTTGTGAATAAAATTTACGAAAAAAAAAGTGTTTATAATATAATTAGAATCACAGAAAACCGGCATGAAATGACGCTTGCGTCGTGTTTCGCCGCGTGAGTGAGGGTACCGGAGGCCCAATTCCTCACCCCTTCCCCATTAATTCCCCATCCATTCCCTCTCCATACCACCATAAAAGGCCGGCAACGCATTTTGTAGCTCCTTTGGTGTTGCAAATGTCCATGGGCGACAGCATTCACACTGATCAGGTGATCTGTCAGCTCGTTTGCCGCCCTATGCCATAAAAAAAAATGAATAGAATAACCAAAGATATTTCATGGTCGAAACTTTATCTACCATCAGGATATTACTAGTACGTACAAATAGTTAATTATTTTAACGAAAATCCGTCAACACGTTGTTCTCATTCAACAGGGTTCCCCCAAGAGAGAGTCCCCCTTAGTATGGAGGAACCCTTACAAGTAAAAGGTTATTTGATCTAACACGCTCCAGATTAGCGACATAAAGGCATCGTAAACTTTTAGGTCACATGTCGTTTTGTCAGGTAATAGGGAGTGACGCAATTCGCAATGAGATCATCGTGAATACTGTTATATTATTTAGTGTTATAAGAAATCTTGGTATTACAGGTATGTCCTTTTCTGTGCATTTTGATTTAGCAAATGACGAATTTGGTTGTAGAATAGCGTGGGAGTAAATGACTAAACATTCGAGATGTTACTATCATCATGTTATATCATTACCTCGTGTAAGGGCAAAAAGTCCACTTTTCTTCTATTAAAAAAAATTCAGAACTTTGTGATTTACGTACATGATCGTAAATTCTACCAAACGACACTTCTAAAATTTATTGCTTTCTATCCTAATCAACTATCTATCCCAATAAAAATAAGAACAAATTAAAACAATGCTGGTGTCAATAATTGTTATGCTATAGCAAAAACTATAATTTGACAATTTGATAAGGTTATACGGTCCTGCAATAACTTGCACACTGCCATGAGTTTACAAGAATCCCGTCAATCGCTTTATATACGTCATCTACATTATTTAGTTATGTATCATGTCTAACGTACGTAACGTACAACAAAGTAAAATAAAATAATTTATGTCAGACAATTTCACCGCGCAGTAATACGAATTTGGTTACATTGTTGTGTACAAACATAAAAAAACTATGTCTGGTCTGCGGTTTGTGTGTTGTCTATTACATAAAATCTTAAATTTTATTTATATTCATTCATAAATTCTCCTCTCAGTATTCATATAAATATGAGTTATTCTGTATATGAACTTTCATTTTTTAATAAATAACCAAAAAATGATTTTATAGTCCGACACGTTTTACATAGACTATTGTATTCTTCATTTTAGATTAGACTATTTTAATCGATAAAATATCAATCAATTTCTAATATAATGTAATAGAAACACTCAGGTCAGTGGCCAAAGTTAATTTGATATACTATGTACCGAGGTAACATTACGTAAACAGAAATAAATTAGCACAAATTATACTCTTTCTAAAAAGTAAAAGTAACCTCTGCTGGTAAATGAACTGAGAGGGAATCACTTCATGAGAAAAATACAATGTACGACTACGTTTATATCATTAAATCTGTCTTTTATTGGCTTAGAAATACATTTTATTAAACGTTTCATACGTTTTTTATTAAATAAAATTATAAATGTAAATAAGATAGCAAGTGTCTATAGGAAGTTTACAATAAGACCGTATTTTTACATCTAAGTTAGAGAGTTAAGACTGACATTGCACACACATACATACATACATTTTTATCCAAACGTATGTATGTATATAAATTACATCTTGGGAGTATGTTCTGAACGAAATTTTAAGAGGCAGATTAGGAAATGTAAGGGTTTAATTAAATTTATCAAACAAATCATTTAAAATAGTTCAAATACTCATTCTGGGTAGACGAAGTCGTGGGGATTAAATCGTGTGATGATATAAGCGGCGGTCTTCAATTAATTCATTCACAATGTTAATACTCTAAATTTCCTAAGCCTAGCACTTTTACTTTCTTAAGTAGTTTCTATCTTACACATTAAGACTGTATCGATAATAGTACGAGATCCCGCTGCAGGATTGGTGTGCTCATCGACTTTTTGTTTAAAACCAAATTTTTATGTTTATTTATAGTTAAGAGAATATATATTTACTAGGGTGCCTATCAAAATTTGGCCGCCATTATTTTTTTAAAAATTATTTTTAATTGATTTTTGGTAAAAAATTTCGTTTATTTATTTTTTAAATAAAATAACGTCTACATAACGGTAA
>DVXP01003958.1:0-10781 GCA_018235645.1 Junonia grisea
TGTCTAAAGGGCCTCTACGTGTTGGCTTCGGCCCCACGCACGCCTCCCAAACGTCCGGGACACTATTGGCCCGTGATATGGAAGAGACATATCAATTGTAGTTGTTCATGCCAACATCATATATTACCATAACTTGCCATGAACTTTTATTAAGTTCATGGAATGTTATGGTGTATTTATATACTTACCAGTTTTCCCTGGAATGTATTATGTACTTATTCGATAGAGTACAGCGATATACAACCGTGGCTCTTATTTCTAGTTTCGTACTTTTAAGTATGTTTAGTTAAGGTACCTAAGCAGGTAAGGTTTTAGATTCTGAACAATAAGTACAATTATATTACATAAGTAAAAATAAAAATAAAGTCACCGTAACATCTAGTAAGTCTATTAAAATAAAAAAATAGCGCTCGTTCTCAAATCTTATTAACAATGCTTTATCATGCTTTATCAATTACTTTATCAAATAATTTACCTAGGAATAAACAATTAAGTATTATCAATCATGGATTTATTATAATTCCAATCTTATCTAGTTTGAACAGCACCTTAAAAAAATATTTTACCAACTTTATACTTTTAATTTTAAGATTCAAACATGATTTTTTTAATTTAAATATTAATTACGAAATAAAAATTTACGAATTTACTTCTCAGTCTCAGTTGATAACTTTTCAGTTAAAATAAAATAAATTAAATAATTACTCTACGTTACTAGGTATTTGTTACAAAAATAGCACGCAGACAATTAATAGATATTTAAATAAATTATACATTTATAGAGTTATAAGTAATTAAATTAAAAATAAATTTAACCTCAGGTTATTAATTTTTTTGCCTTTTCTGAACAATATAGACATAGATAGACTTTTAATTTTCGTGCTTACGATACGAAACGCGGTTCTTTCAACACTGTAAATCTATCAGTCCCATTTAGGGTTGCCAGATGTCCGGGAAATCCGCGATTGTCCCGGAATTTGTCCCATCCCAGTAGTCACGTCCCGTGTCCAGTAATTAAAGGTTCGTTCAAGTATTACGTAACGCAGGTTGGGGGGGAGGGGAGGGTCTTGTAAAACGTTACGGTGCGTTATGGGGCAGGGAGGGGGTATAATCACAACGCGTTACGTAACGACATAATTGTGATTTTTTAGATGAAAATGGTCTCGAAAATTATTTTAGTGACCATGTTCACTCTACAAATGTTGGTAAAATTTTACGTAACGTCTAGGGGGAGGGGTACAGAACGACGTGAGGGATGTAGGGGAGGGGAGAGAAAAATTGCGTTACGTAATACTTGAACGACCCCGATGCCTTGTTGTCCCGGAATCCGAAAATCTTGACGGATGACCTTAATTTAGCTAAAAAAGCATTTATATTATAGGGTACCTCATTAGGGTCTACCTTTTTTAGCTGAAATGACATTTTTGATGATAGGGTTCCGCCATTGGTTGTTCTAAAATTGTCCCGGATTTGATATGTGTCAATCTGACAACCCTAATCCCATTAGAACCGGTTGATGTCATTTTTAACCCCTGACCAAAAAATAGGGGTGTTATAAGTTTGACCGCTATGTTTGTCTGTGTGCCTGTGTGTCTGTCTGTGGCATCGTAGCAGCTAAACGGGTGAACCGATTTGAATCTACCTTTTTTATCTGAAAGAGGGTTTTCTAGCGGTGGTTCTTAGATATGTTATATCAAAATCGGTCCAGCCGTTTCGAGTTTATCTTGCAATATGTGGATGTAGTTTTTTCGAGTCGATTTTTGCTACTCAATTTTGAAACAGATATCTTCAACCAATTGAGCTGAAATTTTGCATACATAATTATTTAGTTTGGATGACAATATACGATAAAATGCGTGACGTCATTCTAAATTCAATGAGACGGACCTAGCAGAACCTAGCAGAATAGTTATTTTTATTTAATGCATTTCTTCAATATGGGTATCAAATGAAAGGGCTAATTGAAAGCAACTCAAAAAGTAATATGACGTCATTCTAAATCTAAGATGGCGGACTATCCCAGATGGCGGAAATCGGCGGAATAGTTATTTTGATGCATTTCTACAATATGGGTATCAAATGAAAGGGCTTATTGAGAATAACTTTGGAATAGACGAATGGGTAGTAGCCTAGTGACGGTTGTTGATGTCGAGACAGAGGACATAGCGATATAGAGATAGAATATTGTATGGAGAACTGAAATAGGGACATGTGTAATGCAGTGGTTGTATTATTATTCCCTTCTGGACCGCCTTTAACAGTGCCTACTAAAACAGTTTAAAACTGAAAAAAAAAATAAAACTCTTTTTGAAAAAACTTTTCATAATTATAGCTTCGTAACAAAGAAATAAAAAATAAACTCTTGTAATTTGGAAGTGTTGAATAAATGAGTTTTTATAAATATACCTTTAAATTCTTTTTAAAAATACATTAAAGTATTTGAATAAAACTACTTTAAACGGATTTAAATCGCGTTTATTAATTATTTTTATCATCCCGACGTTTCGAGCACTTTACAGCGTTCGTGGTCACGTGAGGTGACATTTGTCTATTTGAAGTATGGAAGAAATATTATTTACAAACTACCGCCAACGATTTCTTAGTTGGTGTCTTGTAACGTTCCGGTTGCACGCAGAAGGCACTATATGCATCTTTAGGTCTTAAAAATAATTAATATACGCGATTTAAATACGTTTAAAGTAGTTTTATTTCAAAACCCCGTTAGTCTAGATTACTGTGTATCTTAAATAAAGTCGCTTCTAGTGTAAACTTTCCTCATAACTTTGTTCCGTTAGGCTTCAGTTTATTCAAAGAGTGTGTAAACGTACACTGGAATGCCATTTAAACATTACGAAATTTTGCATTTATAAGCAAATTTTAAAATATGTATCTATACCTATACTTTTTTAATATCTTAATCAATGTTATTTTATAAATAAATAAATAAATCGGTCCCGCTGAGTTTCTTTCGCGGTTTCTTCTCAGATCTGAGGCTTAACTTTCCGAAACCGTAGTAGAAAGTGAATACTTTTATTCCAAATCTGAATAAAAACATTTAATTGCGACGCATTTGTCTTATACGGAGTTTCATGTTCTTCACATGCTTACGTACACGATCTTATCAAAACAATTGATCAAATCACGATAAAATTTTGATTCTTTTTTATATCTCGGAAGCATGTATTTAATATAAAATTAAAATAGAATAATCGTTATAAAGTAGTAAATCACTTGCTTGTTATCTTAACCTAACATCAACATTTATTAAGCTATTTTTTTTCATTTTGACTTATGATACAAAAAAAAAATAACTGTAAACGTAACGTAACACAGCTTGTACATATCCCACTGCTGGGCATAGGCCTCTTCTCTTATTAGGGAGAAGGTATGGACCTTAATCCACCACGCTGCTCCACTGCGGATTGGTGGATACAAACAAAATAACTGTAAAAGCAATAAATAAATAAATAGAATCTCAAATTTCATTACTGATAAAATAATAGAAATCAACTGTGCAAATTTCTGTGTTAAATACGGATGTTGTTCAAGCTCATGCACATTTCGAGTTATGAAACTGTGAAAAGTAGCTCGAAATGGTACGAAATGCTTGTATGTTCCTTTTGTTTGACCTAGCGGTCAAAGTAAGGTCGAATCGCCTCAACCGTTGCTAGGCCAGCTGATGGAGATCCCAGGTCCTCTTTCCATCTTTCGATCAGAGCTCTCTGAGCAAGAGCCTTGATCCTTCGAATTTGGTCCGCACCTAGACGCTCTCCTCCCGTCCCAAAATTCATTATAGTACCCACTTCAGAGCAGATTCCTCAGGTTCTTCTCCCCGAACTGGCTTCTCTTTGCGGAAGGCCCTGCTGCGTAAATAACGCTCGAAGGCACGCTCTCTTACCTCGTTTTCCATCATGGCAAGTTCTGCCCTAGCTCGACCGAGTACCGCACCACGTCCACGATTTACGCCTTTATCACGGCGAACTTTCGCCATCATTTTAGACTCTGTCTCTGTATCCGAGTCCGAATCTAGTATTAGAGACCCTGTGAGAGAGATATGCGGCCTCTTGCGCCCTACCGACACGTCAGTGTCATCGTCGTGATCAGAGGGCATGAATAAACAAATAAGCTCAAATAACGATACCAGTACATAAGCAAATCAAAAGTCCATACACAATGCAGTAGTAAATATATTAATAATGACTTCCAAATAAACCAAGGTGATATCAAGACTCGCTCAAGCTCACCCTGGAGTTACTTCAACAGGGAGAGAGCTGGGTAACACAAAAATGTACTCGTAGACAACGACTTGTTCAAAGCGCACTTCAGCCACCCGCCTGCCACTGCGTTACCGTGGTCACGACGGGGCCCAGAGGACACGGACGAGGATGTATGCACTGTAGGGGGCCCCACCACTATATACCTAAGTACTCTTACAGCTCTAATATTTTCCTTGAACTCGGTCGAACACGCTGTCTAGATCGCGTGTTAAAGTTGGGTGTTCTTTTTGTAAAAAAGGAATTATACTTCTTTTCGTTCGCTTCATTGAAGTGGATATTTTTCAGCGCGACATATATGCCATTTCCTTTTCCGAGTTAATGGATTACGTTTACGAGGTGCGATGGCTTGGAAACATTGAATACGACATTGTGACTTTAAAATATATTACATATCTAGAATATGTTGTTTCTTTGAATAAAATTTACAGTATAATGAGGATTTTGCACAACCTTCAAGTAGAAATTAAGTTTTTTATTAATGGTGAATGCATTTAAGCATTGAGTCAAATCTTCGGCGTAAGTGGGAATCCCAAAAAGCCAACCCCCTCACTAAAACCCAACATCCTTATCATGCCTCTCATTGAGGATCGCTGAGTAGCATTCTGCCGTGTTGTTCTACCGGACCTTTTACGACGGGAAAACCTTCAACGTCAGCCACTTACAGCCTACAGCTGGACATAGGAATAAAATGCGCAAGCAGTCTTCTTCTTCTCCCCTCGAGTGGAATCAACTTTTTAACCCACTTCAAGAATAGGTAATACTCAAGTGTTACTGGATATGTACATGAAGATAATAAAAGCAAAAGTAATAATATAATTTTTTTAAGCAAATATTTTTTACAAGAAAATTTTTTTACAATTTTTTTAGAACATAAATGTTCTCATACCTACCTTCACTCGACAAAACAAACTTACCCAAAGAAAATAAATCCTTAAGGTATTTTTAATCCACGGTAAACAGTTGTTTTTAGATTTTTAAATAAAGTATCCTTTCGTAAACAAAGCAGCGGGTTTGATGCCCGTTCACGGTCGGTTGGACCACTCGCAGGATGAAACCCTTTGGGGGGACTTCTAAAAGTTCACGGCTTTTAATTCGGTAATTTGTATTCGTTCGAGTATAGTTCGGTTCAGAACTGTCTTAGTGTTAAAATTGTGCAAAACAAATGAAAAAAGCTGCCTGTCACGGTTTCAGTCGCTCTTATGGTTACTGTTTCCTATGTTTGATTTTAATGAAATCAACAATTTGTACAACCTTAAAACTGTAAGAACTAGTTTAAGTAGACGGGCTGCATACTAAGAGTTTAATTATGAAACCTAAAATATACGTCGCGATACGTAACTTCCTTCTTTTCTGAAGTTGATTATAAAGTCAATACAACGCAAAAATTAAGCTATTTTCTTTCATGATTAAATTATTTTTCACAAATATAAGTTAAAACAGATATGACTCAATGTACATACTGATACTAATTGTGGGTTTATCACAGTTGTACTCGACGATACACGAGTTCAATCCCTCCGCATTCAAAATAAAACATTTTTGAACAACACACCGCATCAAGAGCTTAACAAATAGAAATAACCCTTTTTTATTTTAACTTGCATTGTTAACTTACAAAGAGCCAATCGTCTGTCTGTACCTAACTTCATGAGTGCATTAATGTTACATTTATTACTTTTGTTTACTGAAAGGCTTTGAGAGTTTCATTATAGGAATTCGGTTTTGTAGAATGTTTAATTTAATCTGTAGGGCTATTCCGACCAAAAATCAAGACTCACTCAAGTGAGTTTTTTATACTTCACTCACACGATTTTACATGTAGCGCCACGCGATATGATGCGGCACCGAGTCTTCCTAAAGTATTTGTCATTTTCGACGTAAAATACATGCATAGGATACTCTGTAGCAAGTTTTTAACAATTCAAATTTGACAGACCGAATGAGCGAAATAACTAAATTCACTTGAGTGAGTCTCGATTTTTGGTCGGAATAACCCTACAGGCGTTACTTTGCGGAATTCCATAGTAGCAAATCAAATATTTATTTTGCTATAATCCGCAAAAACAACATAAATCTGGCTGGTAAGATGTACACGCTGTATGTACACAGCATTAAATAAGTAGGTACTAAGTAAAGAAGTAAAAAAGTATTGTATGCTAATTATTTCTTAGATGTCGGTCGAAAATAGATAATCGCGTAATATATTTTCGTTACGCTACGTTCATTGTTTCCAATTCCAGTTGCATCAAATTGAATCCAAAAAGTGTATTACAAATAAAAATAAAATCTAAAAGCTGCCAGCTGAACTCAACATACGTTTTCGATTAAAATCAAATCCGTGTCTAACACTTCACTGATTATTATATAAAGCACATGTCCTGCTGACGTCATGCTTTTCAAGAAATATAATAAAAATCGTACGTGAGAAACGCGAAGAATTCATTCCTGTTCTATTTATTTGAAAACGGTGTTAGAGTAATCACGGTGGGAATACGTCTCAAAGAACACGGATAATATATTACTGTCGTGGGAAAGTGAACGATAGTGAAGAAGGAATGTAATTTCTTATGGTCGATTTTCGTATGCAACTTTTACATGTGTTAAGACACGTGTGTAGGCAAGTTTAATTTTGACATTTAATCTGTACACTATAATAATATATAGAGTAGAGATCAAATGTCAATATTATATTGTAAGCGAATTTAGTATTTTGTATTCACGTTGTATTCTTAAGCACTCATTATAGTGACGTCACTAGATGGAGAACCCGAATCTACCTCTAGTATATTCGAAGAATAGTTCCTCCCACGCCTAAATAAAAGTACTGGAGTGTAAATTCTATCCTTACCTATATCGGGCCTAACTAGTATTAAGCCGAAATGAGTAAGCCCCAGTGCCCGGGGTACATGTTCATATCAGCTTCCATATATAAAAACTGACCGTTCGCGTAGGCGTTAAGATGTCATGGACATGTCACACTAATTACACTCCCTTTGCGTCGTGGCTTAAAAAGTATAGACACCAAGTCTCTGGAACGTTCCAGAATGTTCGAGTGAAACATCGCAGTAACAAAGAACATCCTGATGTTGTAATGAAAATAGTTTAAAGCCTTTTTCTGGGTCACCGCCAAGAGAATGGTATAATGAGGCGGAATAGGGTCACCGTACTGGCATTCGGGGCAGACAGTCTCGAAACAAGTAATCTAATAATTATCTACTTTAAATTACGGTTATATTTCCGTTAATTTTTCGAAATATATGTGGAGATCAATTGAAGATGCACGATACTTATAGATACCAAAACATTTTTTACCAACTCGTCTATCTGGCTGTTTGTTTGATAGATTAATACACAGACGGGTAACAGACAAAAATTTATTTCATGGCATAAGCGTCAAGTAGGTATATATACCTTGATTAAAAGGCTGTTAATTTGTTGGTATTATAAACAGACATTTCAATATCATTTATGTCTATGTTAGATCAAGGACGAAGACAGCTATAAATAAAATTAAAATGTCATATGTGTATTATATTTAAATATAAATATAGCGTAAGATTTATGGTTCCTTACAACGTCTGACACAAGCCCTCAATCATCTCTTATTAAGACACAAGCCTAATCCATCAACCCGGTTCATTGCGGAATGGGCAAAAACGTCAGAAAAGGGCTTTACCCTGCTGTAGGTCATATACCCTTTTCTTTCACATTTACTTCATAATGCTTACTACACACATCCCCGGAAATTTCGCACTACACCCTGAAAGGACCGTGAAAATGCAGTGTGAAACGATTACTCTCCAAATTTTTGCAGGTTTTCTGTGCTGCATCAAAGGGACAGCAAAATACTATTAAAAACTCTGCAAAGGTGGTAAATGTAAAATGTTGTCACACTTCGCGCTGTGTTCGTCTCGTGACATTGCAATTCACAGAGGAAGGAAGGAAGCTCTAGAATTCATATTTAGTAAACTTAAAACACCTTTCATTCAAAACTAAAATAAAAACCAGTGCCAGAACTTTAAAAAAATGTTAGATAATTTTATCCACAAAGTGTTATTTAGATGAACGTGATTCTAATTGGGAAAGACAGCTTAATGCGCTTACTCAGGCATTGGGGGGGAAACCAAGACTCAGAAACAAAATAGGTACAAATACCTAACCGCTCTTGTGCGGGTACCAATTCTGCTAATACAGAGTGAAAGGTACATTCGTTTCAACTATGCCTGAACAGTAACTAACTCTTCTTTCTTTTAGGGGTAATTACATAAAGCTTTCAAATATCGCTAATATGACAACCGGAATTCGACTGTTTTAATTGCACCTAAACGCGAAAGCGATACTTTCATGAAACTGTCCTCTCCAGTTAAAACTAAACTCTCCGCTTCGCGAGGTATGATATAATTAATTTAATTATGGTAAATTTCTATAGAACACATAAATTACATGAGGTACTAAAAGTACCCCGTAAGAAAGTCCCCCAAGCAACCGGGTACATAGTCGACATCATCAGTTGACATTTCTCGACATACATTTTTCGAGAATACGTGAATTTTAATCCTTTGCGAATCAAATTTTCCAGATAAACCAGATTCATAAGCAGGAGCACTAAAAGTTTTAAAAGCCCAAAAACTACTATACATTATTATACAGTATTGACAATTTCAACAATAACCTAAATATATTTAAAAAACAATTGGTTTCAATATCCTCAAATAATAACTAATAATACTGTTTAAATATATTTTCTTATTCATTATTTATAATAGTTCCTCATTTCACCAGTTTGCAATTTCATTTTATTTTTTATTGCTATAACTTGTTCATATTTTTCTGTGTAAAATATTATTTCTATTTATTGTAAACGTTTTCTCTAATGTATTTAATGTTTTTTTAAATGCTGATGTATTTTTGATTTCGTAAGTGAAATATTTAGGCTACAATCTGTGTTCACATAATTGTTGGGTTATAATTCAGCTAATTTATAATTTTCACTTATCAATTAAAGGTATATTTAGTTATAATTAGGGAATGCAATCTTGATCTCGCGAGATCTCGTTCTTTTTTAGCGAGATTAATCTCGGCCGAAAAAAAAAGACCGAGATCTCGCAAGAACGAGATCTCGTCTTTTATTTTGTGCAAATCGCGATTCACGAGTTTAACGAGATTGTGCGCTGAGATTGTGTTTAAATCAGTGTTTAATTCAAAATTATCTTTGTCAGTATAACCGTATTTATGTATAATAATATAAATACATACAAATATAATTAAATCATTGATTGAAAAATTGGTTCTTTGATATTAAGATTTTACTTTTTTATACATTGCTCCTCGTTGTATTATATGTTATAAAAAACTATTTTATTACTAAAAACATTTTCGTTGGACATAAGCAAAAAAGCTTAGTTTAGTTTTTAAAAGTTAATATGAATTATAGACAGAATGTTCAAACAATGTTTGATTGATGCATTAAAGTGAAATTAAAAATTTCGTGAAAATGAATGTTAATCTTATATTAAAGTTTTAATACCTATACTTTTCTTAATTTATCAAACTATTCTGATTAATTGCAAGAAACACACAAAAAAGTTGCTAATCTCGCGAGATCTCGAAATTGGCAAGATCTCGCGGTATTGTAAAGTACAATCTCGCGAGATCTCGCTGAGCCCCAATCTCGCGAGATTTGCAATCCCTAGTTATAATCTGTTTTGTGAACAGTAAATAAAAAAAAATCTTGTCCGCGCGGACACAATATAACCTGTGTCCTCCGCGAACAACAGTCCTTCAAACGCGATACATTATTCTTACAAGTGCAAAAGATTCCATGATTAGCCACTTTCACCTTTGATTAACGACGAGCAACCGCACCAAGTGCACAGATGTGCCGTTGTATTTTATCTTATATAGGTATTTTTAACGCGAAACGTGTTGTGATAAATCGTTGCTATTAATTTTATAAATTCGTGTGTATTTTTAAAAATAAGGACTGTCTTATTTTTAGACGTGTATTTTTTAACGAAATATTAATAATCCTTATATTCATTTAAAATATTCTTATTACCTTTATAGGTACAAATTTTATATTAAAATGATAGCTAGATTATTAGAATTTTAGTCTCAAATGAGGAAAGAAGAAGATAAGAAGTATGAAGAACAAGGTGATAACTAGGATTAGAAGACTATTGTTGAATTAATTTACAAAAAATTATGGGACAACGGTACATAAGTCAAGTTGGTAAAAATACCTAATATACATCAGAAGTCTCACAGGTAAAGTTGTTAAAATTAGATCTAAACAGAATTTCTTTACATTAGGTCTAAAGATTTTAAAGTCCAGTATGCATTAAATGCTTTCTTGTTCTCAAATGACAAAATTCCTCAATTATACGAATAATGATAAGGCATTGTATAAGATATATCGAATAATGATACGAGCCGAGATGGCCTAGTGGTGCGAACACGTGGATCTTTACCAAAGGTCGCGGGTTCAAACCCTGGCTAGCACCG
>DVXP01003959.1:0-10780 GCA_018235645.1 Junonia grisea
AAATATCATATTCCTGTTATAACGTTTTGTACCAAAAATTAATTTAATGTTAATAAAATCAACCGATATTTCGTAAAAGCGGTCGAACCTCGGAACGTATATTGAAATGAACAACGTTTTTATCGCAAAAAATGTCACGCGAATGAAAACTTTCCGTTGAAGCCAGTTTCAAAGGACTTATTTACTACGATTTCTGACTTATAAGGGCTTATGTCCCAATGTTTGTAATACAACCAGTCCGCTTCTACGACATTCTGTTTTAGAAAAACTTGAGGAAACACGTTGATTAAGATCCGACTTAAAAAATGAAATTGCACAATCAAGTTCAAGGACTATTTTTATAAACTAAAAATGAAATAATAATTTGGACGTAATTTGTATGAGATAGATATTTTTTATAGTAATATTTAACATTAAACCAATTGTACAAATGCATGGCTCTCCCACGGTATAAACTTTTTAATTTAAATGATAAAATATATATTGTAATGTCCTTTTCATTACTTTGTTCAATTCGTTACCATTTAGTCAACAGTTGTCAACTCAAATAATAACTAGGTATCAATTTATACGAAACTGTATCTATTATTGCTGTATATTAATTGAGCTATTATTTTGAACGATAATACTGATATAGTTATTTGAAACAAAACTTGTTTTGATATAATGTTTGTCTAAAGGTTCTCAATTTTAATTTTGTCCTTTACGATTAGTTAATTAGAAACAATTATTATATAATATGGTACAGCTGTGTTATAGATATAACAAATAACAAAGACATTTAAGTATGATACTTAAATCAGTTAATAATGTTAATTGGATAATTAATTTATGACAATTATCTTTGTAATAACACAATAAAACTTCATTAAGAAAAAATCCACCCGAAAAAACTACATCCACATATTGCAAGATGATTTAGTAACGGCTGGACTGATTTTGATATAATATGTCTAAGAGCCCCGCTAGAAAACCCTCTTTCAAATAAAAAAAACTGGATACAAATCGGTTTAACCGTTTAGGTGCTACGGTGCCACAGACAGACACTCAGACACACAGATACACAGATACACAGACACATAGACACACATACACACATACACACAGACACACAGACAAACATAGCGGTCAAACTTATAACACCCCTCTTTTTTGGTCAGGGGTTAAAATAATTATAGACAATTCACAGAGTTTATTTGCATTTAAAAACCATCTTCACTTTTTTTTAAGACCGTTTGACAAATATATATCTTTATTGTCATGTCATCCCTGGTACAATGGTTGTTTGTCTTGAAACTTATCCGTTAGCCTATGAATTATTGTACTTTTAACATCTTGTTACCTATTTAAATAATTTTTTTTTTAAACTCGGAAATCATCTTTTCAATAATGCTAAGCTTTAAATATATGATTATGTAAAAGAAAATTGTGTGTAGTGTGTGTTTTTTTATTTATTACGTTTGAAACCAGGTTGGGGTAACGCTTCTTGTCCTGAATGCAAGTGAACAGCAGGAGTAGTAGTGTTGACGTTTGCTCTATAACTACATTAGCTCTTTAACGCAATATGAAAAATAAAAAAAATAGTGTCTGTAAAAAGTCCATTTGATATTGTCCTCTATGTTATAATACAGTGACATCATGATATTTTTGGAACCGTAACGACTAGATACTTTTAGCCTGTTCCTTCTGCTGTAGAGAATTTCTCACATAATTTTACGAAATTCCATCCATAATAGCGCGAATGGATGGGAAAAGTTTGTATGCAAAATATATACGAGCCAAATCGCGGATAAATGACAGTAGTAGTGTACATACAGACAGATTAAAATCATTATTTTCTTGACGATAATAATATCGTGGGCACACGTGTGGCCCACATCCGAACAGTTACCGGCTACTAATAAATAATTGCATATTGAAATGTTTGCGTAACTGTAGGTACTTTATACCTACATGTTACGGGTTTTTTAGAGGAAATTATATGTTTGTGAGTCATACCTCGTTATACTTAATGTGTTTAGTTTTAATAAAAATACAATAGATGGCATTAGTTATATGGAGTAATAAAATTACGATTTGGTATAGGCGTATTTGGGATGTTATAGTCATTTTAGAAAATGTATTCGTATGTAAATAAATAGGTATTCGTTATACATACATAGGTCTATTTCAAATCTTTATTGCTCTAAATTGATTTGTAAAAGGTGTTTCTTCTTTATTAAAATGGGCGTTATTTTTATTAAGAACTTTATCACTTTCAATAAATTTAAATCATAGATTTTATTCCCAAGACGTAAACGTGGCGTATATGTTGTGAAATAAAAATCATAAAATATGTTATTTCGTTTTAATAATACATCGTGTTTTACAAATAAATAAACTTAGTGCTATGTTAATAATACTCGTAAGTCAATAGCAATTAGGCAATTTTTACATACATTCGACGTCATTTTCATCTACAACTAAAATTAAAACCAGATCATATCTCTGCTTCGATCGATCCCTCTCTCTTTTCTTTTCTTTCTTTTTCACCAAAATTACCTTTTAAATAATCTTATCACATTACTAAAAACGAGGTAGCGACACCGCATAAATGCAACCAGACAATCGCTTTAATGCCTAGGCGCTGACGGCAATATGGATTCGTTAATAACGGAAATTTAGCTTAAAAAACCTTGACAGACAGAAAACAAGGCCAAATAAATTAATGGTAGAAGTATCAATGAAGATTTTGAGAAGTAGGTACTTAATAGCAGTCAGCGCTCAAATTAAGTTACAAGCTATACATTTATAGCCGTAACTATTGGAAATGGTCCAGCGGCCTGTCGATCGGTGGCTGGAGACCTAGAGGTATGTGGTTATGAAACTGCTGTTGCTCGCTATCATCAGCATTCCTCCCCTCAGCACCTTGGTGTGGCAAGCCGTACTCCTGGCCTAGGTGTGCCAAGTTATGCCCAAAATCCTGTGCATGTTGCGCAAAATCTTGGCCGTTCTGCGCCAACTCTTGTTGGTGTTGGGCAAAATCATGTGCATGTTGCGCGTAGTCCTGAGCGTGTTGTGCAAAATTTTGATCTTGTTGCGAGTATTCGTTTGGTTGTCCGTACTCCTGGCCAAGCTGCTGCGGCACCCCATACTCTTGTGACGGCTGTTGATGGTTATTCAAGCTCTGCTCGTACTGCGCCTGTTCTATCTGCTGTTGAATGTGGTGTTGCAATTGATGCTGGTAGTCATGGTACTGATTATCATGATATTGATTGTCGGTATGGTGTTCAAACACTTGAGTACCTTGTTCCTGCGTGAAATGATGGCCTTGTTGAGGATAATGCCCTTCATGAGAGGTAGCTAAGTCATGGGGCTGTTGCGCTACTGGCGACCAACCGTCGTGGTCTAAAGGAATTGTAGGCTGGGTTGGTTGTAAGGGTATAACCGTTTGAGGTACTTGCGAAGGATGTACATGGAAACTAGGTTGTGGTTCTTGGGTAGGATGTAAGTGGAAATTAGGTTGCGGTAGCGTTTCCTGAGTGGGATGTAAATGGAAGCCAGGTTGTGGAAGTTGTTCTGGAGCAGGTTGTAAGTGAAAGCCAGGTTGTGGTAGAGTTTCTTGGGTGGGATGAATATGGAATCCTGGTTGATGTAGAGTTTCTTCAGTGGGATGTACGTGGAAACCAGGTTGGGGTAAGACTTCTTGTCCTGGATGAAAGTGAACAGCAGGTTGTCCGGCTACCTGAGTTGGATGGAGTAGTGTTGGCGTTTGCTCTACAACTACATTAGGTGTGTGTTGTTCTATCACACCATGCTGACCTACTCCTTGTGGAATGAAATGATATGGATGAATTGGACGTGGGTATAATGCTTGTGAAATGGATTGTATGCCATGAGCTGAGGGTCCGACGGGAATAAGAGGTGCTTGATAGCTATTGATCAGAGGATACCTTGGGTATGTAGCAAAGAGTGAAGACTGTATGGCACCACCAGGGCGGATGACGTAAGGGAATGGTTGACTCAAAGGTAAAACTGGGGCTGGTGCCAATGGTAACGCAGCTGCCGGAAGAAGAGGTTTAAGATGTAAATGGGCTTGAGGGAAAACTGGTAGAGGGGGAGCGGGTACTGGTAATGCGTGTGGCACCGGTGCTGGGGCTGGTTGAGCGATAGCGATGGTTGGTTGAGGCGCTGGTATTACAGGAGCCGCAGGAGCTACATGTGTGACAGGTGTTGCAGGAACCGGCGCTGGTACCACGGGTATTACGGGCCTAGGAGCCACATGGTGATGGTGATGATGATAATGATGATCTGGCTTAGCTACGAACTTAGTGTGAGGGAACTTAAGTCCATAGTGTGGATGAGGTAACCCAGGCACTCTATGACCCACAGGCACTGGATAATGTGGAGGATGAGGAAGTGGTATTTTGACGGCCGCGACTGCTGCAGTAGGCGGGTAATTTACCACTAAAGGCTTAAGCACAGAATGTGTTACGTGAGGAATATCATGGCCAAGCTTGAATGGTGGGACAGCGGATAAGATTCCTCGTTTATGGTGTCTTCCTTTGCTGGCTAGTCTTCCCAGTAATTTTGTTTTGGCAGCTTTGATGTGGGCGACGTCTGCGGTCGCTGCCCACACGCACGCACAACACACCAACGCGATCTGAAACACATTCACCAATTTGGTTCACTTCAGTGGTACTCAAAGAACACTTATTACTAAAAAAAGACTACTGAATGTTATCAATAAATGAATCTTAAACAAAAGTAAAAAGGTAGCTGTGTGGCTTATTGAAATCAATTAATCCAAGACCTGTTAATTTTCAGAGCTTTGCTAGCTAATGATATAACGTATTTTTATATGTATTACATCACTTGCAATAATTTAACCATCCACAATAAACCGTAATTAAATGGTTTTCGAAATTTTAAACATTCTAACGAAGAATATTCAACCTTGTTATAACAAATCCTATTTCCACCAAAACACTATAGAATCACTTATCACAATCACAACTTCACTGTATTTCCACTGCGTATCCAAGAATACTTACAACTGAAAACTTCATATCGTGCGGTCGCCTGGTCGGCGCGACAATCGCTCAGAAACCAAAGGTATCTTCCTCCGCAGCCCATACTTATAACTTAAAACAAAACCGATTAGTATGTAGCCGACGTCCAAGTTTCACTCGATGTTTCCGGACGTTACATGCTGGCTCCTGGCGGCTTTCAAGTTCCTAATCGAAGCATCGGAACTGATTGTCCGAATTTTTGACAATGGAAATTATACTCTATTTCATGTGGAGAAAGTTTAGTTTAGTTAATTTTAAATTTCTAAAACGATCACGTAGGGCGCTGTCGTCATTCTTGTAACATGCTCGTATGAGCGCATACCAATCGATCAAGAAACGTAATCGAGAGAAAATTGTACCATTTCGGACAGGGATGGACTCGAAATAAAATAATAGTTTGCAACATATTGTTATTGTAATCTAGGTACTTACATGTTATTAAGTAATCCATTTGTGTTTATTTATTTTTAATGGCAGATTTTTGGACTTTTACTCGCTAAAGCGGTAGCGGTCGTGGTTTTGATTCTCGGTCATGATAAATTAGATATATGTTTATGTTTGTGTTCTGTGTATTCCCGAACTTCTAATACAGGGTCATGAGATCTTAGTTAGGATCGTTATATATGTGAACAGCTTTTAATAATTTACTATTTTTATAAAAAAGAAAAATAACGAACACCCTAGAAAATCTTAATGTTTTTACGAAAAAAAAAGTAAACAATATTTATAAATAAATATTTTGAAAATATGATGTACCTAATGCAAATTATTAGAAAAGAAAATATTCTCTTTTTTATTTTGTCTTAAAATACCTATATTTAAAGTACACAAAAATTGTTTCAAAATAAACTTTCAGATTACTTAAACAAATAGCTACGTCCCTGTCCCCGCAGGAGATTACTATGCGCGCCCACGCCGCCAGTTACCAAATGTTCAGACATCACTTTCCTTGGCTCTCGCTATCACTGCAAACGACGCTAATTGAATCCGATCTGGTTTAATGTCCCATTGCCGTGTAATCTTATTGTGTAATAATGCAGACACCATAGTCTCAAAGACATTATGTATTTAATAGTTTGCGATATTTTTATGTAGATATCTATCTATCTATTTGTTTTTAGTGGCATAAATTAATAATTTCGCTGAATTGTTACTACGAGTATAATAATTACCATATAATAATTATTTTTGATCTTACAATTTTGAAAGAATAAAAGAAAACAATCTATTTTTATATTGTAAAGGAAAAGGAATTTGTCGTGCTTGGGACGACCAAGAATGTCAAATGTCAAAGTCACAATATAGTTTGTCATTTTTCAGCTGTAACTGTAAGTTGTTTCTATACTTTCTGTCGAACTGCATTATTTACAATATTATTTCGATTATTATTTCATAATATGAATGAAAATGCAAGTGAAATTGTAGAGACGTACATGTATAAAGTAAAAGAAAGTGTGTGCGTAATAATAACAATGTTGTAAACCATTTTTAAACGTAAAATAACTAACTAAATCTTAGTGTTCAACTATGGAAAGTGTTTGTAATATTGATACTAATATTTGCCGAGTTTGTTTCCAAGTACACTACAATACAATATCCTTGTATAGTGAAAAAGATGGCAATTCTATATTTGAGAAACTCGTTAGTAAAACAAAACTTAATATTGCTGTAAATGACGGAGGACCAAGTGTTATATGTGGGCAATGTTGCAGTGAATTAAACGTTTTTATCGAATTCTTAGACAAATGTGACAGAGCTAATGCGTTGTTTTTACAGTATAAGGAAAATAATTTAGGTATGTACATACATTTTATTTACTTAATAAAATAATAGATGCTTATTGGTTAAAAGATTACACCACTTTAATGCAAATAAGAAACAAAATAAAACAGAGTAACACATCCTAAAATTTAAAAAAAAGGAAAATAAAATAACACTACAACTACAACAGGACAAGTCATGACAAATATTAAGTTAAAAATCAATAACAATAATAAAAAACAATAAGTGTGCAGCAGTGTAATTTAACCAAAAGGAGAACCACTCAGTAAAAAATAGAAGCAATGTTGTTGCTGATTTTCAGTGGTCGCCTAATATTGCAATACTGCAGTACTGACAGCAGTAACAATTACATTAAATTAAATTAACATAGTTAAATTTAAACATAATTATACAGATAAAATAATAGCTATTAAAATAAACACAACATTAGATGTATAATATAGGTAGGTCATATCTATCGCGCTTGCTACACAGGTGTGCCGGGATGGTACTTCAGGGTTAAGCTAAAAATATTGAGTTATTAAAATAGAATTAGGTAAATTAATTGTATCATAGAGAAAATAGGTTAAATTAGGTTAAGGTTTTTAAAATTCAGAAGTAATATGAAATGTGAAATTAAATTTGTATTATTTTAAATTAAAAGTATTAATTTATTTGTCAGTCCGAGATGGCCTAGTGGTGCAAACATGTGTATCTATACCAAAGATCACGGGAACCTGGAAGCACGCTAGAAGCACCCTGGCTGGACCGCTTTCAAGTGTTAAATTTGTGTTTAAATTCATCTCAAGCTCGGTGGTGAAGGAAAACATTGTGAGGAAACCTGCATGTGCCGGAAGGAATTCTGACACATGTATATCCACCAATCCGCAATGGAGCAGCGTGGTGGATTAAGCTCCATAACCTTCTCCTTAATAGGAGAAGAGGCCTATGGCCAGCAGTGGGATATGTACAGGCTGTGTTACGTTTTATACTGTTACTACCAATAATTCTTTTTTATTAAAAAGAAGAATACAACGTCATCGTCATCAAATTTTGTTTAAATTAAATGTATATAGTTTCTATCGGATGTCTATCACAATAAACACAAAGTAGATTCTTTATAAAAAATAATAATAATTTTCCTAATTATTGTGCCTTAGATCACGTATATCAAACCAATTAAATCAATTTACCTATTAAGCCGACCAGGATCTGGACAGTCCAGGTCATACAGCAGCGCAAAGCCCGCATGCAGTGCCAGTGCCACCACTGGCAGCCACAATGGCACACTGGCAGCCGCGGCCAGTGAGAGCACGCTCGCTGCCAGTGCCAGTAATGGGAATGCCAGTAACAGTGCCAATGAACCAAGCCCGCCGATGACGCCATAGTTCCATAGTCTGTTAGCTTGTCTGCTGAGGCCTTTGCCGAGGAGCCCTGGGATTTGTTTTTTACTTTAGATATCTGGTATGTTTCTATGAAATGCTGGAGCATGGTGGACGGCAATTTTTATATTACTTTAAGATATGTATGGCGAAGGTATATTTTAACTTACATAATTAATTTAGTCTTATAAAATTAAATTTTAGAGACTTTGTATCATCATTATACATCCTATTAAATGCACCATAGTAATTCAAAACACGGAGTAAAATTAACGAACAAATTTTTACAATAGAATAAAACAATCTAATAATTATTTTAATAATATAAGCGTGTTAAAAATATATACCCGTATCCGGTTCAGTCTCAAATCGCGTCCGTTCCTTCGACACGTGCCTCCAAAGTTTCAGTAACAGGGACCACATCGTCTGCTTCTCACTACTTCTTTTTGGAAACAGTGTTCCGTTTACCTTTGGTTGAGCAAAATAAATTTTATGTAGCAATTTATTGTCATTTTAATTATTTATTAAAGATACATCACCAATGACAGTAAAGAGTAAGATAATTTGACGATTTTATAATTTATTAATCTGCATGAAGTAACATATTTTTACATAAAGAAATATAGAAAAATACGGCAACACAAATACTAAAAATAACACAAGAAATAAATGTATTTTTTACATTATCTTCTTCCTAGCATTTTTCCCGGACTTAACCAGGGTCTGTTTTATTCTAGCCTAAGTTTTTACAGGTAACTGATTTTTACGCAGAGCGATTGCCGTATGACCTCCGCAACCCAGAGGGCAAGCCAGTCAACATTTAGACTAGAATATTACCTACTATGAGTAACGATCGTTATCAGGTGTTATTGATAACAACCGGGACCGACGGCTTTACGTGCTCTCTGAGGCACGGTGGGTAAACCCACAAGGACCAGACCTAGAAACGAATGTTTATATACCCGCGATCGCCGGTGTTAATAGTGCATTCAGCATCACTGCACTAGAGCTGTTGTCTTCTAAATCACCACCTAACCAACCTAATAAAATTTTTAAGTAACAAAAATTCCTCACCAATCTGTTCCAATCAACGGGCAGTAGGGCGTCCAATAGAGAGATGTGCATCAGCATGAGGAGAGTATGCAGCATGAAGGAAGTGAGTCCTCCAAACAGCAGGGGCTTAGCCGCCGACGCGGCTCGCAGGCCCAGGGCTCCCCACACGCACACGCAGACACACAGGGAACACAGCTGGAATATCATTGCAAAATACATTCAGTATCTTCTTTGTAGTTTTCCCTGACTTTCATGAAGGTCTACTTATTAGAGACCTAGATAAATAAGAGACCAGATTATACGCAAATGCAAGAAAAACACCCGAGATATTCATAAATAACAACAAATGATGCAAAAACACGCAATATGCAAAAAATGCATATGCAAATATGCTAGGGCATATAATCCGGTCTCTACTGATAAGTCTTAGTTGTATCAGTTTTATAGACACAAATTTTGCTGTCTGAGATCTGCAACTCCAAGATCAAAACAGTTATCATTTAAACTAGAGTATATTTCATCTAGTATGAGTTATGATTATTGTCAGGTGATTGTGATAACAATTGGCACTGAAAGGACTAGAGTTAGAGACCCATCAGGACAAACATGTAGACCAAATATTTATAGAAATATTAGCAATGTATGTATACAAATAAAATATCAGCTCTGATTGGTCGAAACTGCAATCACATTGTTAAAGGCACATCTAATATTATAAACACAACAAAGAGTTTGTAAATAGTATAAAAATATACATTATTTTCTATATTTGATTGAATTTGTTGAATTGCAAAATAAATAATCACAAAATTATCTGTTCTAATATTATAAAGAGTAAAGATTTGATTGTTTGTTTGTTTGTATTAAATAGGGTCTAAAATTTGAAAAACCAATTTGAAAAATTCTTTCACTGTCGGGATGCTACATTATCTTCGGTGAACAGAGGATATTAAATTTAAAAAAAAAAGGTACCTTATTTTTTTACCCATGCAAAGCCAGTGCAAGTGCAAGCAATCTGCTAGTTTTAGAATATTCTGCAAAAATCACATAGAATAACACAGCATGACACAAATCTGACACTCTCAGCGACTTTGACTCAGACACCAATGATATGTAGGCTTTACAACAATCAGTTGCAGGTTGTTTTTTCTGCTGAACTACTAGACAGATGAGCATTGTTTTTAAAAAATAATTTTATAATTAATTAATCGACATTATTTTCTGATGAAAAAGCCCTATATTCCACATGTGCTTTATTAAATTTTTAGAAGCAAAATTAATTCACAAAGGAATAATATTGTCTTTCCATAATTTGAAAAAAGTGTGTAATTGAAGAAATAGAGATCAAATGAATGAATTAAATTTTATTCCTCTATTATTATACATTATTTCTATAAAACAAGTCGCTAAATTATTGCTCTAAAAGAACACCAATACACTGCTACTCTTTCATTCTATCTATATTGAATTATATTAGTCTTAAAAAACTTTTTTAGTCTCCAAAACAAAAAGTACATTGTTCAGGGACAGATC
>DVXP01003960.1:0-10780 GCA_018235645.1 Junonia grisea
GAAACCTTGAATGTGAGTGAAGTTTGTTCATTCTAATAAAAGTTGGCAGCCCTAACACAAACAGTAATTTATACAGTACAATCTGTTGCCCGCTCTTTTGAAACCCGTATTTACCTCTCCCGTGTGTGAAGTATGATTTATGAGATAAAAAACTCCCGATGTAAAATCGAAACGTGTTGCTATGTAATTTCATCCCGATTCGTCGAATTAACAAGTTATAATGGATTATTTTGAGGCAACATCAATATTTGCGAATACTAAAAGTTATTTTTGTGTTTTATTTTTCTTGGTTGTTCTTAGTAGAACGATTATCGTCTACGTCATGACGTCCCTGACAAACAACAATATCCGGGTTCAATTTGGCTGGAGTCACTATACAGGGTCAATGTGGACCATGCGTACTAATTGAAACTACGTATATTATTCCTATTGAATAAAACACTTCGAACCAGTAGAAAATTAAATACTACGAAAAAAAAAACTTTTTTAGAACAAATTAAATAGTTTAATAGTCGAAATAAAATGCAAACAGCCTCGAATGTGATTATGTGCGTGTACCTACTGCGTTGCTGCTATGCCAAACAAAAACATTTTGATACTTTTATTTTAAATAAATTGTAAATTATGGGTTACGATAAAACTACAAATAATTTTAATAAAAACTAATAGCATTCGTACTTTTGTTTTTTAAACAAAACTTTAAAATTGTCTAGAGGTTAAACTACTGATCTTTTTAAATAGATTTTTTTGTACAGGACCTGAAAATTTATTTGGTATTTATCGTATTTGGTTTCACCAGTTTTAATTAAAGCGTATAACATGTACCGACCCTGTATGTATATTCAGTATATTATTTAAAATTAAGAACACTAAACGCTAATGTGATGAAAAGTTATTGTATGTTCTCTTCTTTTATACGAAATTTTATACTTTATGCAAAAAATGTTACCAAACATATAGGAGTGGGTAATCAAAAAAAAGTTTCCGTATGTAAAAGACAATAATAATTGAGTTTGGAAAAAGTGCTCGAAACGGCCTCAAAATGTTAAATAAACCATAAATAATCTTATTTACAAATAAAATTAACAAGATGAAAATATACATATATCGACGGTTGCAAGGCTATTTGATCTAAGCGCCATTTTTCGACATATATATATACATATTTTAATAGAGAAGAAGTAGCTGATTCCGAAAATGTATACAAATCAATATGTTAAAAAATGGGCCTTAGACCAAATAGCCTTTCAACCGTCGATATCAACTGCAAATTGTTTTGCAAAGTGGAAGGCCTATCGAGTTGCATAAACAACATTTTATTCCAGTCACTCAGTAGCCCTTAAAAGCTTTCAATTCTGTAATCTGGATGGACGTGAATAAAGCGATTTTGAAATAGACTAAAAATAAATTTCAATCAAACAAGTAACAAGTTACGGAATACATATTTATATGTAACAAAATGAACTTTATAGCACAGCAGTTTTCAATTATCAAGAAGCGAACAAATACGAGTAAAACAAACAATTTCTGGACAGCAAAAGTAATCTAAATGTCGATTCGATATTAATACTTTTCTGAATATTATATTTTAAATTTATTTAATTGAATTCCGATTCAATGAAATTTGTGGAATTCCATGTTCCTATTTCCATATTCCAATCACAAAAATGAAAATTAGTTACAAAATGATTTCGCTACACCTAATCCACGAAACCAAATAAATCTTAATTATGAATTTGCTTGAAAACAATCGTTTGTTAAACTCCAATATTAGAGTTAATAAACTATCACAGATAGAAGTAATTTCATTTCAAAGTCAAAAACTTTACAAATAAAGGAATTCATTAACTCCATGATGCAGCTAACATCGGTTACTAAAGTTTTAAAAAGTTTAATCAATGTCTCAGTAATGAAGCGAGAGGAGCACCGACTGACTCAAGACGAAAGTTTCTCGGTACATTTGGAACAATCATTAGCGGTACAAACTTTACTACGTTTGTCTTTTAAAACAAAAGTGTAATTTGAGCTGAATGTTCGAATGGGTAGTTCTCTGAGTTCAATGTTCGATATAAACTTCAAACGAATTAGTTTTTTGGGAACTGTGTTTATGGACATAATCAAAATGCATAGGTATATCTCATTCTTAAACTAATTTCGAGTGAATATTTTATACGAGTATAAAAGTACTAGAATAAATAAAATGCAAAAACAATGAATAATTTTCCATTTATTTTTTATCCAACATATAATTTACATTCTCACACATAATCTATTTCTTATCAATATACAAATTACAAAAGAAATATACACAAAGAAGCGCGTGTCCCGTCATATAGCGTAATAATACATAGCGTATACGATTAATAAGTATTTACAATACATAAAATAGGTACAATCAATGTAATTTGTGGTAAAGTTTACATAATTTATATTTACTTTTTACATTTTGAAGTTATTTATGTTGTTAGTTTTAGACACATCCATTAAAAAAAAAGAAATGTTAAAATATACATTCACTACTCATTTATCTTTATACCGGCTTTGTTCAGGTATATCCTTATGTACTATAACCTTTCTCAGAAAACCTCTGGTAACGTACGTACAAAGGTACTCACTCATAGTGACATTTTATATAAATATAACTCAATTAACCTACATTACTTACACAGTGTACTTTACCAAATATTACATATATTTTTTATTTGTTGTATAATTAAAATATTACAATTACAAGGACGCTTTAAACCAGTCAAAGTGGTTGACAATATCAATGCAAGTTCGATTATACCGCACATCCCACCAACTGTCATCATTAAAATAAATTGTTTTCATACAATAATTAATTTTATTATGCAAAACTCTTAATATATTGAAAATTGAAAAAAGAAACTTGATTGAAATAAGGTCACAGAAGATTAAGTTTTCTTTTCACCGCATTGAGGTCATGTAATACGAAAGCCCACGAGCTTTTAGAAACTAAGCTTATGCGAAGTTGGCACGTGTCACTAAAGCATTAAGTCGCAACACATATACAATCGTACGAAAACAAGCTTACAGATATAAAAAATACGCCTGTTTTGTGAACATTCCAAAAGAAAAACAAGTACCTACTTTAATTATTTTTCGCTCCCCACGGAACATGCATGATTTTGAAAAATATCTACATATCATTTTCGCCTCCCACTGTAGATTCATGGTCTTGAAAAATACATAGATTAATTTTTCTCAACGCTATACATCCATTAATTTAAAAATGCTTATTATTTTCGCTTCCCACTGTACACGAAATGACCTTGAAATATAGTTTGCTTTAATGTTGCCACCGTTTAAAATCGAACTTGTCGCAATACGACCACAGTTAGTGAGATGGCGTCTAAAGGTGAGTGGCCCTTTAACAGTTGAAGTTAAAGGTCGGCTAAAAATGGAACGAATTGTTTAGATCTCTGTATTTTGAATAATAATCGCCTTCGAATAAGCTAGAATTGTGTTTGCGAGTGTTTTTGACATTTTCAAGAGCCATTTGTTTCCTTTGTTCTACAACTCTTTTCATTCTTTGATTTCTTCTTTTATTCCGAGTAATTTTATTAAATTTCTAAGTTTCTATTACTTTTTAATAAATTATTATTAATTCCCAGCCTCAAATTGTTTATAACACATGAGGGCTGCTACTCTACGTGTTTTTGAATATTTTATTATTATAAAATACAAATCGATCCCATGTCGTTTTTTTTAAATATTTACTTTTTTTTTTAATAAATAGTTTTATGGCACGTGAATTAATTTTTAAATAAAAAGTAAAAAACAATTATTTTTCAATTTTTACATGACAGTTTATTAGGAAATGTACAATGCACAAAACTAATTTAGAAAAAGTACGAAATATTTTCATTTTTGGATAATAAAATTATTTCATGTCGAAAAAGTGGTTCCATCGGTCAACGTCATAAGCTTTATTACTATCGAGTCATAAATAATTCTGAAGCCTTCCCAAGATCTAGTCTCCAAGGAATTTTCTCATTTTGTAGGAATCTGTAATGCAGGCCTGGGTCACAACTCGTTTTTCATTGAAGATTCCAATCGCTAAGTATACTCGTATATTTATAGCCGCAACTATCACGGTCCATTCCGTGAATTGTTGAACACCAAAAATAAAACACCAGACACAGAAGAGTATTTAATTTGTAACGATCACGAAAACATTTAAATTTCGAATCATAACTCTGATTGGTTCACTATTCACTTAGTTCACCCATAGAGATCATGGGGGGTAAGAGCGGGGCGCGGGCGGTTCTCGCGTCATATCCACGTGCATTCCTCGGCGTGGGTTTGAGCGTCAGTCGCGCCGCGGTCGTTGTGCGAGCCGCACGCCCCGCGTCGTTGTCAGGTGCTGCTCATCAGCGGATTGTTGTACGTGCTATGTAATGAAATGCGAATCGTACCTAGGAAAAGAAATATTTTGATAAAGGAATTGTATTCACATATAAAAATAGGCTATATTACAAAAGTTAAGTCATGTAAGTCGATACGGGTACAATATAAATGACTTGCTTTAAAGTTATGTATATTTAAATACAAAATTATAAGCTGTTATTAAAATCAGCAGGCTAATTTTCATTCACCATCGCTATTAAAATATGCCATTTTACCAGTTCGTTGTCAATAATATGAAGAACATATTTGAATTTTCCAAAACATTTTGATAGCGATAGTTTTTGGCATTTATCTTATTATAAATACAATTTTTACCATAACAAGCTCTGAGCGAAGCGCTACAAAAAGTAAGAAGCCCACTTGAAGCAAACGCAAGTTTTCTTCATTTCATACGAGCAAGTCAGAATAGCCTAGCTACAAAAAAATAAATAAACAAAACCAATCCACAACGCAAGAGAGGCTTGCCTTGTAACACTTAAGAATTTCAGAATTTACCAATTTTCAGGATTGGCCTCCGCGCATCTCCTACTTGCGTAATTTATTTGCATGTAGCAAATGAGGAGAGCCGGGTGGTTTATTGACGAATTTTGTTGTTTTGTGGGTACTCTTGAATAAACCTATGCAGAAAAATGCTGTTGTCTACAATTTTAAAGACTTATGTTGTACAGAAATTGAAAAATTCAGGAAAAAGACAACACAAAAGAACGTAAGAAGCGGACAATTTGCAGACAGCTAAACTACAAACAAAACACTCGTATATTGTTATTGGATTTTGAAGATGTCTATGTCAAGGAATGTGATACAAAAGAAATTTTTCAGGTCATAGTAATCTTTTAACACCAAAGTTATAGTAAAATCCTTTCTTTAAATGTTGCCCAAAATATTAGAAACATGAATAAACCATAATTTAGAACAGCCAGCACTTTTTGATTTTGCTGAACCGTCATTACCTACTGCAATCAAGCAAAATAAGGGACAACAGATAAAAACAGAAAGAACGTAAGTTAAACATAATATCGAATTTACTGGTAATAATTTAGAGAATTCGACCATCAAAGTTAGTGTTTAAAGAAATATCAAGAAAGCAACCAAAACGAACAAAGCACACACACAATCACGTCAAGTCTCGAATATTAATAATACGAATGGACAACTTACTAGTACCGTTCTTCCTGCTTGGTGAGAGGGATCTCATAGAGCGGTCAAGACGATCGGGTCCGAAGGCGCGGTGCCGGCTGAGACCGCCACCAAACGCGCCGCAACACCAGAAGAACTGCTTGAAGCCACGTCTGAACCTTTGACAGTACACACACATCATAAATAGCCTTTGTAGACTAGTTCTTTTACTCTCTAAAAAATTAGGGATTAAAATGGTGTAATGTCAAGAGGAGGAAGTGGCGACTGAAATCTGTATTATAAGGACATGGTACCGACTAATATATTAAAACCTATGTTTGATAAACAACGACTGAAGAAGGCTCAATACTGTATCGAGTTAAGGCTTATTATTACTTTCGTAAATTATTTTGTCTTATTTTTAATAAATAAATAAATAAATAAATGATAAATGATGAATGAATAATAAATGACTACCTATCATCAGAAACCAATATCGGTTCCTTTTTTAATCATTACACGAGTTGGGTCTTATAGAACTAGAGAGTAGCCTTAGACTTCAGCTACTAAATGGCCAATGGATTAGTTTGAGAATGTATGTATATCTCTAGATGTTGTTGATGATGATGAAGGAAATGTACTTACTTGGAATTCATCCAGCAGTAAATAATTGGATTATACATGGAGTTACTCATGGCCAGCCAGTAGATGCCGAGGTATATCTCCTGTATGTGCGAGTAGGTGACCACGTCGGGGTAGTAGGAGGTGATCACGAAGTACACGTGGAAGGGCAGCCAGCACACCGCGAATATCACCACGACGACTATCATCATTTTGACTACCTGGACATGGCGAAATTTTGAAATATTACTTATCAGATGGCGTAGTGGTTTTACCCGATAATAATGTATTAATTATATTATAGTATCAATATTATAAAATACTATCGTATAGGTATGTGTTGTTAGACTAGTGTGTGAATTTTTTATTCATATTTTTTCGTGATCTTTTGTTATTTTTGTATTTCCAAAAACACAACATTTGGTCCAGCCGTCATCAAGTTAAATATATTATAACTATAATAAATATATTATAACTATATTATTATAACTAACATAGCTCTATTGAAATAATTAAACATTATTAATTCAAATACAAAGATTTAAGAGTAGATTTAAGACATAAGACTTATCATATACTTGCGTACATGACGTATTCATAGTCCCAGTATTACATGCCAATTTGGATTATCTAGATGGATGCATATTCGTGAACGGAGAGGTATTTTTATGAATTGATACGGAACAGCGTACCTAAATAATTGAAAGAGAACTGAACAATGTTTTAAAAATAACAGGACAATTTTCACGTGTTAATAACAGACTTTTTACATGTGTGATAAAAAAACGTCAGACTTTAACAATGTTTTTCCAACCTTCCAAAGAAATACGTAGATATAATAGGAATTTCCTAACGGACAAAGATATCGTATGAAGAAAGGAAATATTTTAACCAAGATGTTTATATATACAAATAATTATTTTAGTGCGTAGCTTTATAGGACAAGTGTCCCAAAAATTTACTGTGATATCAATAAAAAACTTTTTTTCTCAAACGTGCTTGGAAATTTGAACATTATTTTGACAACCTTTATTTATTCTTCAAGATAAATCGAACTTTCTGTACTGGTTGAGCAGCGGCCGGCAATAATTGCACTAAAATTCATATCTGTCGTGTTTAGCGCCCAAATAAATTAAGATATATATCAGTCGTATAATTTAAAAATGTCACGATCTTATATTCCGCAACATGACAACGAAAGAGGCACAAAAGAGGTAACTTATTGAAGGTTTAATTTTAATTTCGAACAGTCCTGCATATAGGAAGTTGTTTAGTAAAAAAAATTAATACCTTAAAAAAAATCATTTTAAATACTTTTTCAAATGAAAGGTCTAAAAATAAGAATTGTACTATTTAATTTAATTTCCGGACACAAAAAGCATGAAAAGTACACATGAAAATTACGGGCTTAATATAAACGTCTGTAAAACCCTACCAACGTTATATTGTTCATGTTTTGACCGCAAACCACGAAATGAAAAGTAAATACATATAAAAGCTGAAATGAACCCGGCCTATTTGCTCAAATCTTAGGTTAAACTGAACATAATAAAATTCGTATAAATATTTAACGACCATAGACCGCTTAGGCGGAAAAGTAGCCAGGTGAAGAATGGCGTTTATCACAACTCTTTGTTCTCTCCTCACCTGTTGATTTGTTATGTATATGTTGCGTTTTTTTTGTGGGCACAGGATAAGCGATTCCTATTTTGTTGTGTTTGTGTTTGATACAAACAAAAGCACAACAAAATGGGAATCGCTTCAGCAATGCATTCTCTTTTTAATTACTTATTTTAATCTGACATCTTGACATCTGACAATATTGTGACTAATAAGTATTATGACAAAGGTATCCAAGTAGTAGTACCAATGCATGCTAAAGTTTTATTTTAAAACTAGTGGAGTCAACAGACGTTGTCATGTCAACCAAAGTGTCATTATAGCGTCTTTATTTTACATGTTTGAAAAGAAATTTTCTTCCCATTTTTTTCATTTTTGACCGTTTAAACCTTCCCTGGACTTCCACGATTTTAATACTAAAATCAGCCAAATCGCTAGTATAGCCGTTCTCGAGTTTTAGCGAGACTAACGAACAGCAATTCATTTTTATATATAGAGATAATCTAACAAAACTGTTTAAAAAATATTAACGTTATGAATCGTTCTACATAAAAGGTTCAACGACGCCAAATTTCATACTCCTCCGTTCACCGAATTTTAGCGAAAATGTATTATAAGATTTCGCTTAATGTATTAATGTATAGATTTCCCTGGTTGTTGAATAAAACTAAATAATATTATGATTACCCTTCGTTTGCTCTTGACGTTGTCTAGCTGGCGCTGTGTGCACTCGCCAATAGACTTAGATCCCCACAGCTCCACGCCGACTTTCGCATATGTATACGTCATAGATATTATTGGCAGGAAGTATGTTAACACCATAAACGCCACATTGTATCTGTGGAATATTTAAAAATCTTAATACGAGTGTTAAAGTTAAAAATATTTTTCCTATATATTTTTTTTTTATTATTAAAGAAATCCTTTGAGTCATAACTGTTACTGCTGTATTGGATTGGTTTCGTTATATTAATGTGATAAAACGATGACTGAAATATATATTTTATTTATTCATACCGCATGCGAAATGTTCACCAGCTCCAGTATTCTAATTTAAAATGAAATCACTCACAAATATTCGAGTTGAGACTCCGTGGTGGTGCCGTCCGGCCACTCGGGGAAACACACTCGTCTAGAATAAATAAACACAATTCTGTACCAATTTCAAAAGTTGCATAGAAAGATATACCTACAATAAATCTTCTAACGTTGCACTTCATAGTACAATATCGATATAAGATCTCTTAAAATAAATTAAATACATGATAGCTATCATCAATGTTATTGACAGTATTCATACCTTAGCAACTGCAATACTTGCGACAAAAAACGATCGAAAAATTTCATACATTGACATTATCCATAATATACATATAATCAATAAAACAATTGATACTATCGAATTGGTCTTAAAACTATCGATCCCTCAGCTCTTCAAAACGCGTAATGACTAAATCTTGTTAAAATACAATAACATATTTTCTAACTTCGCAAACGAAACGAAAATATTTCTTTTAGAGTTCCGATATAAAAGAAACTATTACATTGGAATAAGTTTCCCGCTTTCTAAAAACTTGCTACAGTTTGTTTGCAATGATATTCTTTCGTTCGGTAAATCTTTACATTTACATATCATTTTAAGATATTAAGCTTTAAAAATACGACCACTTCATACTTTTTTTACACACAGATTGAAAACTGTTACAGTTTATAATAAAAAAGGTCAATACAGTAACAGACAAAGCTAAATAATAAATTCATCACTAATAGTATTTTGGCGGAAAAAGATATTCTGTGACCCAAATAAACACTGCAATTGATTCCAATCCCTTCGAATAACATTCCGGTAAAATATTTATAAGGTCGATATCAAGTTGGAATTCCACGGAACATTGCAATCTAAACAGCTGTTAAGGAGAACTTCCTCATGTATTATTTATTTAAGTATGTAATCCTCCAATATAGTATTTAATCCTATATTGTAGTCTTAAATCAAATAATAAGGATTAAAACTAAATATTTTAACTGTTAACCAATCAAAGTCAAAAATTATGTACTAGGTACATTAATCTACATCAAGAGCAGAAGTATTTATAGGTATTGTAAATAATTAACCCAAAAAAAGAACCTTTTGATAACCAACAAACGACTTCACACAGTACTATACAAAAAAAAAACATTTATAATGAGTAAAAGTTGTACAAAGACATTTATAAAGACATACAAAAAATACAGCCCAATTAAAATTCACCAAGTTTTTGAAAATAATAAACTATTTCATTTCATTACAAAATATTACCTCGTATTACCACCAGGTGAAGACACGACTCCAGTAGTGAAGTAGATGATGTTGGGACTGCTGATGATGGAGCTGCCGGCCCATATGGCAGCAGCTATGCCAAGAGTGGCCCTTTTGCCCAGCCTCGGCCGTAGAGGACTCATTATTGCTACGTATCTAAAAGAAGAACATATTTTTAGATGCGATTTATGGGGCGAACGCTGCTTTGCCGCTGTCAGGCAATAGCTGGAAGCCCCCCCCCCCCCCCCAATTACATTTAGTCGCCACGGACGCCTAGCGTTCTTAGGCTGAGTAACAAGACGCTAAGTGAATTTACAAATCAAAAGTAAGTTTTTTTACGTTTTCTTATTCAATGTTTTGATAGTCTTAAAAGTATCATAGTAATCTGAATGTTTGCGTGTCTATTCTGTAGTAAAGTGATTGTACATTGCGTAAATTCATTTTACAAAAATGATGGACGGGTACAAAAGTAACATGTTATTTTTGTACCTATAGGGTTACATGGGTGATTTGAATTATTTGTCACATTTTATGTGTAGTATTTTTAACAGAATGCCACGACAACGCATAAGAACAACTGAACGAGGAACTACCGACATGTAAGTATATCAAGCAAAACTGTTGCCAATAAAGGAATCAAATCAGTAGGCGCAGTAATATCAGCAGAGCGAGAAAGATTAGTAACTGTTGATG
>DVXP01003961.1:0-10779 GCA_018235645.1 Junonia grisea
CACTATTTATTTGGGAATAAAAATCTGCAACACTGGAAATGTCATTTTACTGACTCGAATTAAAAATCTTGGTATAAATTGTCTATCAAAGTTTGACATGAGACAATAACTAGTTTTAATTAGTTAGTAGTTTCAAATAGCTACTTCAGTAGTTATTTGAAAAGTACGCATAAACAAATTCACGAATACAAATGCAATAATATCGTAAATAAAACACCGAATTAACCGGAGCGCATGAAAGCCTAGGAGTCGAATAGCGTTTAAGTTTTACGTACGCTGGCGGCGCGCCAACGCTCGGCAAATTAACGCTGACCCGACGCTAAGCAAATGCTAAAATAGATACCATGCGGATTTATTAAAGGCTCTACGTTAATACTGTAAATAATGCTTCGGTATACCTCCGTTTGTAGTATTAAAATTTGGTAATAAAGTTGAAAAGCTTAAGTTTCGCTGTCTCATATTGTTAGTTCCAAATGTTTTTTCAAATCTATACGAAGCATTCGCCACCTTGTCGTATACAAGACAATTTAATAAATTGCAGAATGTCCCATATCCTTGGCAGGATTATCAGAAAAAGACTGACAAAGTTTTATCGCAATTGGTTAAAGAATATAGCACACACATAGCAAAAATATAGCGCATAAAAGCACACACGAATTTTACATTTGAAATGAAAACTTCTAAATACTTTATCAAATAAATATACAATTAAGATGATGCCCCATTGCGATAACGCAGTTTCAACTGATGCCTAAAGAACCTTTTGCTTGTAAATAGGTTACCATGATAACTGGGGTTCGGTGGGGAAATGAATTATTTAGCACAAGGTTCCGCACAGCCTCCGAAAGCCTCCACAGTAATGACTGAGTCAAAGGCTTTGGCGTCACAACTGACGGCGTTTCATTTTCACCGTAACATGTGCGAGGCTTTGTAGAACGATGGCGGGTTTTTTTTAACGTTTTTCGTGTTTTTCGGTTACGGAACTCTATTAAAATGTATTTTTTTGTACATTAATGTGTAGTGTTATTATAATTATAATTTAGTTACTATCTTATAGTTCCATGTGTCATTCAAATGGGGGCAGTTCATATGTCATTCAAGTGGGGCACTTTTGAATCATCAGTTTACTTGACAATTTTTTAATTCACCATCAGTTCCGAAAAAGATTCAAGATAAAATATAAATAAAAATAATACCTGTCCGTTATTTCATTGAGTTTTAGACAATATTTATAACCCGGATAAAATATATTTGCTGTAAGTTGTATATCTTGCAAGGGTACAATTCCGATGCTCCAGAGGAAAGACCCTCCAAAAATCATTAGGTTTGTTCTTCTCTCCCTAGTGGAGGGGGACGGTGGTAGCCTGTCCCTTTCCCTCGTCTTGAGCTAATCGGGTTCAGTGCTGTACCACAGAACAGGGGACCAAGAAAGTGCTATAAAAGCTTTGTAAAATTTACTTAAATGATTCATATAAATATACGAAAATTAATTAATAATAAAGTCATTATTTTCAAATTAAAACACTTCAAGAAAATTATTTCATTGTGTTGAACCAGTTGTATGACATTATATGAAAATTTAAACATTTAATACTGTATAAAACTAAAGTCTTAAACATTTTTGTTAATAATATAGACTTAATAGGCCATATGTATTTATCATTGTAATAAACACATGTATATTCTAATTAACGATACGAAACCAACAGAAACACGGCCAGTGCGATACAAGTCTCTGATTTATTATTCAAAAGAGCGGGATTACAGGCGTACGCCGATATTATTCATGCACTGGTTTCGCTAAATAACGTTCAGATGAAAACCGTATTTTTATGAGCCAAAATAATTCGGTCAACACACAAAGGTTTTTGTTACATTCGATTTAAATAACCTCGCATTTATAAAAAATATAAGTTAAAATAATGCGTAATTGGTTGTACTATTCGTATTACTAAACAATATCTCACTAATAATATATTTTTAATTCTATGTTATTAAATAAAAAGTCAGTAAAGCGAATGCAACATAATTAAAAACAAAGTTATATGCGCTGACAAGTCTAAAAAGTACCAGTCTATCCGTTATTCAATTAAAATGCATGGCACTGAAGTAGCAGTATGCAGTAGTAGCAGTCTCGTAGAACCCGCTCCGCTCTCACCTACATTCGTACGCGTAGCTCGTAGGCCACTGCACTCTACGCCGTAGAACCGGGTCACTGCGCCGCACGCTACGGTATTTTTACGATTTTCATGTGATTTTTTTTTTATAATTTTTACACATGCCGGCTCCACACATGTGGAAAATTTCATGTTTTACTATTCAGTGCATTCATTAGTGCACATTGATGACTACTATTTCTCGTAATATAGGCATAAATTTATTTATAATTTTTATTTACGTTAAAAAATAATATTTAAAAATGTTAAGCAAATCATCAATATCAGTTTAATTTAATTTGACCTAGATTGTATTTTGAGATATAATCGCGTTAGACCTTATTTTCCCGGGAACGGACAAAGACGTGGATAAGATTTATGATATTCTTTATAGCGTATTGTGTAAATGCCAACCTTCACAAAAATAAATGAAAAAAAATATTAGACATACATTAAATAAATTTAAAGAATTTGTTAAGCTCTTAATTCTGTTTAAGTATATTATCACGAATTTGATTTGAAATTTTAGGTTTAAGCATAAGATGCCTGTGAAACATAATATTAGATAATATAGATAAGATAAAAGCGAATTCATCGTAGTTAATACAATATAGGAAGGCTTAGTTTGGCTCCATACAGCCGCTTTGATTAATAGACTGCGATGCTTCGGTTAATTTTCAATCGAAATCAAATTTAGATTATATCATCACAAGAAAATTATATAAGAAAATATTTGAATTGAATCATATAATTGATAAATAAAGTCGTTTTAAATAGTAAACATTGTTTCTTTACGTTTAGCGTTTCTGTAGAAATTTTTATCATTTTTCGGGGTTTTTTTGGAAAATTCGATTTGACAAGTTTTGTACGCCATAAAAAATCAAGTTGCTTTAGTTGAATTTTTTGATAAATTAATTATAATAATCTAAATAATTCATAAAATTAAAATCTTCTCAAGAACGAATGTTGTAGGTAATATTTATACTAAAGTACCAGGAGATCATAGCGAAGGAGGAGTAAGTAAAGAAATGGAGCATATAAAGAGAGTTGAAACCGCAACAAATATATTTACTAAGGGTTTATGATGTTGTAAAATTGCGTACGCGTATGTATCTACACTACGAGTATGAGTATTGGATATCCTTGGGCACTGACATAATAATTTCATGGCATTTTGATATCCATGAAGTCTTTTACAATAAAAGTAAGATTGAACTTTGCTCGCAATTATCATTATAAAAACGCCATTAAAATATAACAATTTGTATAAGACGTCTTTGTACATAAGAACGTATATAAATATCGTATACAAAAGATTGATGACCTGGTAAAATAGGCAAAAGTTGTCTATAAAATACCAGGCGAGTAGGAGTGAAAGAGCGTTGCCATAACGACCGCGACCGGCAGGGGTGGCCAACCTCGTGGCGCTCGAGGTTTCCCGCGCACCCTACAGCTGTTCCTCTATACGTTGTTATAGACACTTCCGGCATACAATAGGACCCTGGGAATGAGTGCTCATTTATTCTCTCGTTTTTAATATTTTGTTACCGAAACGTATTGAATTCTTTAATCGTATTAATGGTATGAATTTTCGTGTATTCGTTTATTAACGTTATTGGTTATTCTTTTGAAGTTTTTACGAAAATATTAAAATGTAAATGTTGACCATCACTTTGTCAGAGATGGAAGAAACATTTTCATCATAGTGATTTGGCTGAGAGCCAGCAGTGACGCATTCCGTTGTCATAAACATAGAGCGTCATAGAATAAATCTGAGTTAGAGTTTTTTTTTAATAATTATTTCGTATCTCTTACTTTACACTACAAAACAAGAAATATTTTATATTAGCAAAAGAGTCATTATTCCGTAAACAGATCCTATTTAAAAACTATATTCAATGGTCCTTAATTACTAATCAAGGTTTACTTCACCGAAAATATCATTTCCCGCGCAAAAATGCTGTAGAAAGCCGGCTTTTAAAGTAGAACGAAATGTCGCATGCGGTGTTTCAACGCGTGTGTGCGGTAGGGGTAGGGGGGCGGGCTGGGGGTGGGAGACATGCGGAGGGCGCGGCGCCGCAGGGGCGCGTGCCGTCACCGATCGATACCGGTCAACGACCCGCGGCCGGTGCATTGCCAACCCCTGGCCGCGTCGTGCGAATTTAACCCACATTTCAACTAATTGCGCGTATCAGAATCATCGCTTGTACAGGTCATGTCCACGTAATCTGTGAGTTCAGTGCACGTTTTAGACTGTTGGACGTCAATATTACTTATTGTTTTACATTTATTATGGAAATTGCATAATAATATATATTTTAAAATTAAATTCAAAAGATAAACGATAAAATATTAATTTTTCCCTCAATGAGTTTTGAAACGCCAGCGCAAAATTTTTAATAAGTTTTCATTTTACATACCGATATGAAATTTTTGCGTAAATTAAAATTTATGGCGTTTTATAATAAACGAAAGCATGATATTATTTTTTGTGAAAATTTTGTTTTCGCCTTTTTTGCAACTTGAGTTGTTCTTATTTTATCGTAAAAATACACTATAGGTATATTTCATTCTTGTCTAATTGCATGTCTCATTTCATATTAAAAAAAAATTATAAAAGGAAGCAAAAATATGTGTAAACAACAAAGTCAAAAACGTCATAATGAAAAGAATCACATTCATAAAATACGACCAAAATTAAAGTTAGACGAAGAAATTTAGCGATGAGGAAAAACAGTTTTTCCTGGTGTTTCCCGCGGCCATTGCACTCGGCTTACGTAATACTAGGGCTACAGAGGTAACGAGGAGTGCGCTCGAACAGACGCAGGGGCGTAAGTCAACGACCCCGAGTAATCTGAAAGAGGCTTTACTACCATAACAATAGGCTTCTTATTAAAACGGCCCGTGGTAAGCGTTACAATGATTAATGGCGTATCTTTAGTTGCGCGGTTAGGGGCCCGGGGGACGACGGGGTTGATCGAACTGAAATTGGTAGCGTTCAATGCCCATAACATTTGTTTATAAATCAAATAATTCGATGTTACATTAATGGACGGTATTAGCGCTAAAAATATTTGGAACGCCTGTATCGAGTTTCGGTAAAAGAAAGACAAAGTGAAGTATTCGTGGTTGATTTAGAAACATTTTGAATTTGGAGCAGAAGATGTTTCAAAGACAAACTAATTTCGCACAAGGTAAATGCGATCTTGGACCGAGCTTGTTTGGGTCGGTATTGTAACGCTGGCAGTCGGCCGTACTCGCCCGCGAGGCCGGGATCCGACGCTCAGGTAATTAGAGACCTTGTTTCAATGATGATAAACATTAATTTCGTTTATAGCTGTAACGACTTGATATTTTATACGGCGAACGAGTGACACGTGGCATCTAGTGATAGTGATGTGGGTGGGAGAGAGACGGAGACGGTCCTTTCGCTCAGGATAGACATGTTTCTGTAGAAAGAGAAATGGTAAACGAGTGGATATTTTAGTACCACTGTCCTTTTTACGGGTTCGCTCCGCATCTTGAATGATGATCGACTTCGCCCACAGAAATGTTATGAAAGGGTTCTAGTAACTAAGTTTTTACACTTGGTATAGAACTGCAAAGTTTAGCTATAAATATTTCGAAGGCTGATCGAGGGCTATTATTGTTGAGCGTTCCAATAATACGAAGGAACAGTTTATTCTGATCCTCCAGTGACCTTTTGAACGACTTGTGGAAGTTGGAGGCCTTTTTAATTAGTTAGATGAAGTCGTGTTACAGTAACAGCTATTGTAAGCAGATTTTGCTCAGCCGTTACGTTGTTTAATATTCGAGTATTGTACATACGCAGCGAGAATACGCACTGGCTTTAACTTAAAGAATCTTTAGAGAGAGAGAGAGAGAGATAAAGTAATATTTTTCCTTTCATCTTATAAGTTGTTTGTTGAAAGACAAAAAAATAAAGTATACGGTTTTAGTGATGTTATCTAAAAACCTATATCCGATCTTAAGACGTTACACAGGGCGGAGAGTTTTCCGACTACGTAGAGCCTTTAATATTCGTTCAAACAACAAAAAGAAAAAAAATAGCTTACTTTTTGTGGGTGCAGATAATCAAAAACATGTACAACTATCTAAAATATTTTTAATTATATTACTATAGAGTGATTATTAACTTTATTAAACTATTAATTTTATAAAATCTTTTTCCACGCTTTACTTGATATTTTTAATGCAAAAAGTTCCCTAAAATACTACTGAACATATTTTATGTGATAATAAAAAAGCTTATACCTACATCAGAAAAAAAAAACATCTTAGGTTTTTTAACTACAACGGGTAAAACTGCGAAAATAGGCTAGTGAGTCATATGTAGACTCGTATCTACATTTAGACATTGTATGCTCATCGCAAGGGCGTTAATTTTTACACATGCAACGCCATAAGTGTCTTTAAGGTCGTTAAACTCGCGAAAGTAAAAATAACTCGCAATTATTAGTATTGAATAAGATTTCGTATTGTGATAGTTTCGTGAACGCGTTGTCAAAAGTAAAGATAGTGTGTTGTCGGTTCGATAAGGAGTAAGTTGAATTTTTAAGTGTGAATAAATTCGTATAACGAAATCCGTCATAGTACTTACGTAATAATTTCTTTGTTTCATCGCAACGCTATATTAAGGTCCTTAAATTCTTCTTTTTAAGAAGATTTTTGAATACTGATTTTTATTATCAAACCTTTTAGATAAACTTTTTAAGTGATTAAGAACTATTAAGCGACGTGAGTGATGGTGTATTTAGTTTGTATGCAATCTATATGTTGAGAAGTGAACCGCAATGAACGAATACTACTAATCTAAACGCGTCTATTAAATAGAAAACATAATAACTCTTAAACCAATCCTGTAGCGAGTTCATCTGTTCAGTTGTATCTGCAGTTGAAGATATTTACCTGAAAATAATAAAAAATAGATTAATAATTTTGTCACCTTTATAAATACCAAATAGAAATTTTTTTAATACTACTAGAAAAACATAATAATAAGCCCAAATGAGACTTTAATTATTTCTAATTATAAGAAAATTCCGTATAATTTTCTTCGATACGAATTTATTTGGGAACATCTACGTCAGCGGCAGTTGTTGTTTCGGAACTTTTATTCGAAAGTTGCGAAAGTGTTACGGAACAAAACGAGGCTAGGAACGACGCCTACTACATTTAGTTTTCAGGGTTAGAGTTGAGGGCTTAAAAATATTCAAACACTGATAAAAGTACAAGTAGGTATACACAGTTATTGTAATTGATGTATTATTATTACTTATGATTGTTATAACAGTGAGAATATATCTATATAATTATTAAAATATTAATTTGTAGGTATTCATTAGTTACCGTATGGAAGCCTATTTTTTTAATTTATTTTTTTTGACATTTTCAAGACAAAATACATGTAGGTTAGCACCAACAACTTTATATTATAATGGAGATAAAGATATATCCTTGTATAAAATGCATAACGAATTTATATCCCAAATTGATAAATATATGACGATATGTATATGTATAACCATATATGTTAAGGTAAGTCAAACAAGGTCAGCGGGCAAAAACTGGTGTAGGACGTTGTATGCTCGAGTGCAAGTGTCGCGTTGAATCTCAATGATCCGATGATCCTTTTGATCTAAAGGCATTTTATTATCATATACTTATGTGTCATAAAGAGATAAGTATTTATTTTTATATCGAAACAATTCATTATAAATTAAGCTTTAAATGGCGCATGCAATTGTTATCACAGATACATAATAATGTATAGTAGAAAAATACATTAATGTATGCAAGGTTGGGTTTCTTCTTTATAAATAAATAAATAAATCGGCAATCAATAACGTGATGATAAGCAAGTTAAGCAACATTCTTCGTAACACTCTTGAGATTGGCAATATATAATTATATGCCTTTTGTAAATATTCGAACTAAATTATTTTAAAAGGATATTTAAATACTGTTTTTACGTTGTTACTTTGTTTTTGTCTTATTTATATGTAAATACTGCCTGTGTAATACGTCAACTGGTATCGCACGTAATTAAATAAACATTACTTTATAATGCACGAGACTTAGTTTTTACGTTCAATATATTTCAAAAGAAGATAATTTAATAATAATTTTTCAATAAAAAGCAATCAATAGTTTAAATAATTGTTAATTTTAAGATTTTTTTAGCCCTGTTTACGTAAAATGAAATACCGATATAAATTAAATCTAGTTTCAAAGATAAATAAAATAGCTTTGATATAATTATCAGCTGAGCCTACAATGAACAGTCCTTGACCTTACGAGATATAAAGAAAGCTTCATTATATAAAACACGATACAAACGGAGCTATCGCTTATGTAAAGTAATTCATTAACATTATATACCAGTGTGTGCTCAAGTCTCAAGGCCTCTTGTCTGGGATTTCTAGTCTACTCATTATGTTTTTGGTGTCTATATACTTTGACCATAGACAAACTTTCTTAGTGTCAAAACTAGTTTTACATGATTGTCAAGTCGCTGAAGTTATCATCAATGAAGTACGAATACTGCGTAAGTAAGAAATTACAACATGGATTTTGCTTGAAGCCCGTAAGAAACTATTATATGATTAAATATATCAGGTTCTATTCAATATTTACGATTTCGTTTTTTAAGCCCCAAAAAATGCCAAAGCCAAAAAATGATGTTAGAACGTTATGAATTAGAATTTTAAATGATTTATTCCCTCATTAAATATTGCTATGTTTAGGCAATCCTATCGCGAAAGGGGTTTATTTTTACCCTCAAATGTCCGGATATAATATGACATACGTGTGACGTCAAGGTGTGTGTAGTTCAAGGCCGAGTCAAACGCTCTTGACCGTTAGCTTCGAATATCGTTATTTATTGATGTCGTTAAATGTCTGAATATTTGCTTCTTAATGTAAATTCACGTATTAGTGGACGGGGTACTATAATAATCATTAACTAAATGTTGCATTTTTAATGGTTTTTAGATATTTTTTTTGTTTTGTAATGTGCTACCTAGTTCTTTCGTTTTACTTTATATATTTTCGCACATAATTGGATGAATCTTTAGATATTCATTTCATTGTTAAGAAAAATTATACAAGTTACTAAGTTATGACGTCTTACACATAGTGCAAGGAAGTAATTACTTTTGAAAGTAAAAGAGGAATTAAAACTAATATATTTTTATAATACAAGTTTCGTTATAATTATATGTTATCGGCGGGCGACGCCAAGGTTGTCAATGAAGTGTTATGTACACATACATATGTATACATTTGTGCATATATTACGATCTCGTCCAAATGCTAACAGATTTCATTGACACCAGATGACAATCTACGTTTAGTATTAATTTAGATGTCTTTTATGTTTCATTTTGATACGACTTTTATGTTGGTTTTTAATTTATTTTATCCTCATTCTAATGTTTAGTGTTTTGTATCAATTAATGCAAGAAAAGTTTTATCGGTTAGTCATTAAGGTAGTCATCATGTATGCATGTACCATTGACCTCCCCTTCTAGGAAGCGATCGTGCTTTACACGAAATCTGAATGATCGTATTCTCGCAGACAATGAGACATAACTCTCGCCGACGCCCGCACTAAATAAATTCTGGTTATTTTTTACGAGTTACTTTACAAGCAATGAAACGAACGTTCCTTGTAATCGTATAATCCTAATTAATGTGTAATAAACATTACGCGAGACGTGAATAAGCTGAATCGAGACGGTTTTGAAGGGCTTCTCCGTTGCCTACGGTTGATTCGTACAGTCGTACACACATCGGACTACGTATAAGTAATACTATGTAGGTACATAGGAAGGCGAATGTTTGTATTTTTGTATTGAATTGATTTGTCTTTTGCGGCAAAATGGCCTTATCTATTTGCTTAAAATTTGAGGTAGTGATGGCTTATAGTTTGGATTAGGACATAGGCTACATTTTTTCCCGAAAAAGATCTAAGTATTATCAAAGTAAAAGATCAAAGTATAATATTTACATTACAGACGCGGAGAAAATCACGGACGACATCTAGTATGTAGGTACATATTTACGTACAAAAATAAAACAACAATTTACTAAAATATTTACTTAAAGCGATACGATAATAAATAATAGAATTGTCCTTTAGTCACGTAAAGCAATTTTTTTTTGTTTAAGTAAGAACAGTATAGGTACAGTTATTGTAATTTGACCTCTATGACTATAGTAATAAGAGCTATTAAATGTAGATATAAAAACATTATTTACTGAGTACACGCTCCCGTGGGACCGGTAAGATCCAAACCTGATACATTTTAACCCACTGAGTCATTTAACAGGTAAATCTCGACTCATATTGCATTTTCTCGGACAAAGACTTTAAACTTGCAATTTTAAATATATGTAATATATCAACTCCCGATGTGACTTTCAATATAATTTCCGATGTATGATGTCATCAGACAATTAAGCCCGTCACACACTTAGCTATAATATATATTAATATATTTACAGCTAGGCATATTACTACACATTTTCTATACAAATTTTCGGGTGACCACACACACACTCAGCCCTAATAAGCTATACCATAATATAAATTATTGCA
>DVXP01003962.1:0-10778 GCA_018235645.1 Junonia grisea
CAGATAAGAAAGATGCAGGTGGACTGATATTATTCTGGTGGCGAGCCCAAGATAAAAACCAGACAATGGACATCGTGCTTGAACAATAGCCAATGTCCTCCTACCAAACAATTACAACAAAATCAACCAGCAAGCCATGCAAACTTGCGCACATTTTGAGTTGTTTGGGGGTACCTACTTGTCTTCGTACATTACGCTGGAACCTTCCTGCACAATTTAAACAACACTTCAATGGAAAAGAAGCTGTAAGTGATGCCATTTTGTTAAAATATGGATAAAACGATAACACAGTTCAAAAAAGAATTGTCAAAATCGGCTCAGCCGTCTCCGAGTAGTCGGTGTACATACATAAAAAAAAATACCGGCCGAATTGATAACCTCCTCCTTTTTGAAGTCGGTTAAAAATACCGAAAAGTAGATATGAAAAGTTTGACAACAGATACAAGAAAAAAATATCATTGCATTTGCTTGTGTCAAATTAAGGCGAAACATTTGCGTTCCGTTCTATGGTAACAATAAGATGCCAGGAATATATTAAAAAATATAATTAAAATATTTTTGAGTAAGATTAATTTTAATATATAGTAATAAAGAATATTTTATTTCAACATTATTTATTTACTATATTCGTGATTAAATAATGTGATTGTTTTTAATTTATAGTAAACTATACTTTCCCTTATAATAACGCGTTCCTTTACATGAATTGTTTATGTGTTTAATCATGGTCCTTTAAATGTCAGACTAATTTATTGAAAATCAATACAATGATTATATTTTTAGATTTAATAATTCCGGTTTCATTTTTAGGGTTCGTAGTCAAAACGGAACCCTTATAGTTTCGCCATGTCCGTCTGTCTGTCTGTCTGTCCGCGGCTTTGCTCCGAGGTCCTTAATACTAGAAAGCTGAAATTCGGCATGAGTATACATATGAATACCGCCGAGAAAGTCGTAAAATGAAATCTTGAAAAATAAATTTTGTTAGGGTGTCTCCCCTATATGTAAAGCGAAACCAAAAAAATTTTTCTAATTTATCCCATAGTGTGGGGTATCGTTGGGTAGGTCTTTTAAAATATTATAGGCGTGGAAAAACCATTTTTCTGAACGAGGAACTGTTTCCGAAATATTAAGCTTCAAATTGTCAAATTTTCTTAGAGTCAAGTGTCCCCCTCCACTACCGACTAAACTACTGCTTCTAAAAATATAAAAAAAATCTTGATAATAGTACATATAATGAATTTAAAAGCAAAATTATCACGGCTATCTAGGCTTTTATAGTTAATGAGATATAGTCGATCGAAGTAAAAATATAATTTCGCACAAATTTCTTTAAAAATTGTTAAGATAAACATGTAAACTTTCAAGATTAAATTATTGAATGTATATTATATTATGAGATAAACTACGGAACCTTTCATGCGCGTGGCTCGACACGCACTTGGCTAATTATTACTTCATGTTTCGTGTAAATGAATTCAAAAATAAGTTATTATTTTAGAGAATAGTACCATTATTATACGTTACCGTTCCGTGCGGTGCGAAAATAAATTGTCTCCTTTCCAAGCATGTTTGAGAAAAAAATATATCATCATCTGTTAATTACATAAAACGATTTTGTGTGATCTGATTTTAATTTTATTTATTAAAACCTCTGGAAATATAAGTAAAATTTACAAGCTTCATGAACGGAATTAAAAAAGGAGGAGGTTCTCAATTGTCGGTCGGTGGCGTGTCTTTTCTTTTTTATGGATGTTATCAAATTATTCGTAGACGGCTCAACAGATTTTAACGATTTTTTTAAGGGTATGTTTCACAGGTTGTCCAACGGTCAGGAGATGAGGATCTAATAATGGGATCCTAGAGTAATCAAATTTTATTAACACATTAATATAAAAATGAAAAAGAAAGAAAATAAAAGAAAGAAATTAATATAAAAAATGCTTTTCGGAGAACGCGATTTTAGTTTCTTTTTCATAGCACCTCGATGAGAAAATATTTAGTAGCATTTGATGGAGTGGTACTGATGACGAAGACGAGAATTTGTCACCAGAACTTAATAATTAATAAACATTTAAGGGTTTGATGCACTTACTTCAACTTCGTTGCTATTTCTTCTCAATGCTTACTTATCGGCCTTGGAACGGAAAAAACGATACTTTCTAAATGGTAATGAGCAGTTGATATTAGACTATTATAACTTAGGCAAAGCTTAATGTAATTATAATCACTTATTTTCATTATTTATGAAAATTAATAACTTTTATATATACCGAAATACTTAAAAAATATGTTTGATAATTTTGTATGAAAGAGCAACAAAGTTAACCCATCCATCCAACTATCCATCCCTGCTAACAATTAGCATTTCTAAGGGAGATAGGATATTTATTAACGAAATCAGTTTGAGATCAATAATGAATATTGTCAAAATTTGTTTACGTGTGCTTACCTAAAATTTACCACTGGTTGCTTTGCAGCCCCACAGAGTGCAAATGAATTTCTAAGTTTACTGAGTTGTTATGTCCTAGATGAAGAGAAGTCCTTGTGAGTTGTTCACTACTTGGAAGTTGGTGATTGGAGCAATCGGTTACAGTTAACTATAGGGGAGATCGAGGAGAGTTGAAATAATTTTAGCATTTACTTTCATGCATTAAGTATTACATTATAAACAGTTATAAGACAGTGAATAATAAGTAAATAAACATACAAAAAGGGTTAAATATTGTGGTGAAAAATCGACTTAACCAAAGCAAGTTTCAATATATTGTAGAAGGATGTGTTTTTTAAGACTTTTTAGTTTACTTTTGAAGTCAGTTCATTTTTTGTAGAAAGTAATTTTTTATGGGATAGGTGGCAAACGAGCTGACAGATAATATGACGGAACACCTTAAGTCACACAATTTATAGGAAATCCACGCACACTAATAAATACCTACCACCACCCTAGTTTGTTTCAGAGAGCCCACTACCTTTGCGATGCTGAATACCTAGAGGACACATAATTTTGTCGTCTGAGAGTATATCCTAGCGGAAATAAGTCGAGTCGAAATTCTCTGCGTCGACGCAGTAGCTCAGGCGCAATTTACTACGTAGACTCATTGCGTTAACTCAAAATTACGTCATGGCGCAAGTGAATAGAGCAGTAAGTCGGACATCCACGCCATTTAACTCAAGTGAAATAAAATTCTTAAATTGTTCCGATATATGTAATTCTATTTTATTTTTCCATTTAATTATATGACATGTTTTAAATTCAAAATATTAACATTTTTATACATTAGCATTACTCAGTAAACAAAATTTAGTATACCTTAAGGATTTATGCTAAACGGCATAAACCCTTTAGGTATACTTAATGTAGCGCATACGTGCAGTTTTATGTATATCTAACGTGCGCAATTCGTGCGCTGTTTGTCAACTAATTTTGAAAAAGTGGGAAAAAAATATTGGGAATGTTTGGTATTAATACATGTCACGATATTATACGGAATTTCAAATCGATTAGGATATCAAATAAAATAGATTAAAGTATTACATTGTTTAGCTAATTTATGCCTGAAGTAGCAGATGGATTCTTATCAAGTTAATATTTATAAATGAGTATTTTATACATAAGGAATTATTTTCGCGCTATTTGAAAAGAAAATAATATTTCTCATGAATTAACACATGGAAAGGATCATGGTAAGAATTTGCCTGAATGTTTTTGAAAGCGTCTAAGATTGTGGCATATACTAAACTCAATTATTCATTTTGCTTACAGAGTTATTGTGTATTTTCCTAGCTTTCTTTGCTTTGTCTTCGGATTTGATTCTCTGGTTTACCTTTTGACATTATCGGACTACTGCTCAAGTTGCCTATTTGGTCGGCGACATGATATAATGGTCGTGTGATACTTGGCATGGGCCAGGCGTGAAAGCCGTGTCGAATACATTGCACCTTCAAATTTTTTTAGATGAATTGAATGAAATGTTTTTATAGCGGTAAAAAATTTAAAAATAAATTATTATTAAAGCATTGTTGTTTTAATTTCCTAAACAGTGGTAACAAACTTCTGAGCTTGACTGAAAATACTAGACTATCGATAGTCTCTTTCATAGGTATGTATACTCGTAGGTACCTGTGGCGGATTTATCACAAGTGGCGCCCTAGGCCCTGATTGACAAATACGAAATGAGCTTTAAAAAAAAGTCGACACCCTCCGTTCCCTGTCTTAAATATACTAATTTTGGCGCCCCTAAAAATCTGGCGCCCTAGGCTCGGGCCTCACAGGCCTAATCTTTGGGCCTATGGGTAAATCCGCCACTGATAGGTAGGTACTGTTACTTGCCGTCGACTTTCTGTATTGCTTCTTTACCTCATGGCCGAAAAAGATGTGCTATATATGTCAATGCCTTGCCATGCCAAAAATATTGCACGAGTGTGTGCGAAAACAGCCTTTTAATTTGATTCTCATTGCGATCTGACACGAACGAAGGGAGATCGGACTCACAGCTGAACGTGCCTGCCGAAACACGGGGCTGAAACACCGCTACTAATTTTTTACCTATAGGACATAATTATTTTATACACAGTACTAACATTAATTACCTACGTATTTGATGACGTACATCAAAGGATTTTAAACACTTAGCAGCCACAAATGCTTTTTACACTCGATTTAAGCTGACAAAAACTTACGTTTTTGCTAAAACTTGGCTATTTTACGTTAAAAACTAATCATCGTACATACATATCAATTCAAACTGTTAAGTAAAACGCGGTTTGATAATTATACAAATGGCTACATTTGTATAATTATTGTGAATAGACAGATATAAAACATAACCTCTAAATATAAAAATGAAAAAATGTATTGTAGCTTCAAAATAAAATTATTCATTCAGATTATGTTTATGCTATGCATTGCCTACAGTTTAAATATTTTTTTCATTTATAGACGTCTCGATTCGATATCAGTGAAAACGATGTATGAAAATCTGCCATTGTCCTTTACTTTTTGTCAGACGTTCACTTAATGTATGATTGATTGATGATTTTATAACATTTTTATGTCTTTAAATCATAACATTACATGTAAAAAAATCAGTTTATGATTTTAAAAATTTGTATTCGTAAGGCCAAGCTGCTGAGCTCAAATAAAATGTAGATAGGTTCACGTATTTCCCTGAATAGGTGTTTTTACTGTAAATACAGCTTTCTTACTTTCTTAAAACACTTTGAAATAGTCTTGGGCGAGTTTAATATTAATGACCGTTCGCTGTAAAGTTTATATTTAGCTTTATATTTTTTGACCTTTTAACAAATCAAGGATACTTGAGTCTGATATCTTGACTAATAATAATTTCAATTATTAGTAGTAAAAAAGTAATGTTGTCTAAGATAAATAACTATTTATTTTTCTAAAATGATCTAGGTATATAGATATAAATAATATGTTCATGTATGTACGGAATAAAATATATATCATATAAGATGACTTGAGAGACATCTTAAAAGTTATGAAATTAATTTCATGTTATTAAATAATTTTAATAATATTGCTATCGTTTCGTTTTGTCGTAAAAAAATTAAATTAAAAACAATTCATTCCTTAAACCCAATCCGATATAATAACTGTCCACTTGAAATACGCCACGACACAAATATCGTTATTTGGTATTCTGTGATTGCCACAACGCGTCATGCACGTTTTTATTAGAGCCACAACACGAATTTCGCGTGTTTTAAGTGGATATATTCTACTTACAACTGTGATTACAACGCGTTGCGAGCTATTGTTTTGGTCATTGAACGTTTTCGAATTTTGAGTGTAACAAACAAAGTAAACAAAACCGCTAATAAAATAAAATAAAACAGCTAATAAAATTACCGAATTCGCAAATGAGATATTTTCTATACTTCATACTGTCGTAAATTCTTTTAAAATCTGAATACTGAGACTTCCTATTACAACAATTCTTTTAGTTTATAAAGAAGTTAAAATTTTAAGCCTTTCTTTGTAATATCGACCCGCATGACGGATTCTAAAGAAACACTTTCTATTTTACTTTACAACACAATGAAATGAGACTACGAGTAAGTGTAAGAACTGTTTTATTCTCGAGAAAAGAATATGAAATATAAAACTTGACCTTCGAGAGTTTCACTTTACAAGTGACTTTAAAAATAAGAGATTAGCAATTCGACCTGTATGTATGTATTGGATGTATCCACCTGCATGCATGTAGAATAAAATTGAAAAAAATAAAATAAGTGTAAATCTGAAAGCGGAACCTCGACTTGGTATGGTTTGAGCAATGCTAATGCCGGCAGTTTTTCATAGTTATCGATATTTATTCCCATTTTTTTCCATTTCGGGACCCAAACGTTGTTCACGATTAAAAAAAAAAACGAAAAAAGTTGTGATAAGTTTTTGTTTTCATTGCGATAGAGATTGTGAGCGGTCGAGAGCTAAAATGTGATCCTTTATTTTTTTCGAAAATTTAATCGACTCTGCTGAAAGGATTGACTTGAAATTTTGTAGGATGTGAAGTGAGTTTATTATGTTTTAAAACTTACAGTCTCATCAGCGATGACTAATTCTTATAGGACATTTATTCAAACTATTTTTTATTTATGTTTAAAAAACTATTTTGATTGACTCTACAGCTATTGGTGTCTGAAATATAATAAGTCAAAGACAAACATATCCATTTCTATTCAAAGTCCAATAGCTCGGCTAGTAGTAGTCGTATCAATATTTTCAAGTAAACAAATTAAAGCTGAATAAACAACTTATTCAGTCTATATCGTGGTTTAGTAAAAAAATAATTTTCCAGGTCCGTGGAGCAAAATAAAAAACCAATAAAATTAACAATTTTTTTCTTCACGCATTTCACCAGCATTGCGCAAAATCTAACGCTTACAAATTTTATAACTTAGAAATCTCAAAACTAGAGACTTTAAGCTTTAATTTAATTTAATTTTCCCACTTGTTTAGTCCCGCTAACAGTAATAAAAATTTACCAAAAATATAATTCCTAATAGTATTAATCCAGTACAAACAGGTAGTAAGCCTTTTGCTATTTGCAAATATAATATAGATATAGGTATTTGCAAATATAATATAGATACATAAAAAAGTCAAATCTTGAGGTTCATATATGACATTCCGAGTGAATGTAGAACTTGGCACTTGAATACATCTCAATATTTTTTTACGTAATAGCTCTTTTAGGGTTAGGATGTCATGAAATCCTTTCTAAGTAGATTTCTATATAGCAGAAGGAATATTATAATTTGCCAAAATTTAATTTTCTAGGTGCTTATTACAGTTCCAGATATCACTATATCAAGGTTTACATAAACAAAAACACCAGTCCTGGGGAGTGTCAGTTTAGAAAACTAAAATGCAGGCGGAAGTCAGATCCACCGAGCTATTTTCATACTCTATTCTAGATTATAACTTTGCCGGGGAGGAAAAGTGGATTTTTATTTCGACGTGGAAAATAATGGACAGATCTCTTTAAAAATTTATATTGAATCCGCAGCTATCGTTAAAGCCGGATCGCCGGCGAGTCTAGCATTAATATTCTTTGAATTGTAATATCAATGATTAATAAAATCTATGTTAATCCTATTTGAAGCCGTTACTGGAACTTACAAGTCTAATTCTTGTTAAAGAACAGACGCTACTTATTTTCAATGTAATTGAAATTTTTAATATTATTTAAAATCTTTACACTGAAATATTAGAATGGTACGATGAGTTTGCCTTTGAACATATCATATGTGTAAATCGGTAACCAGGAGCTGAACTAAGTAATCAAAATGTAACCACGGTTAAAATTTATGTGTCAATCTAGTTTATATGGAAACTAAACTCACAAAGGTAAATGTTTGTACTTATCTTTCCACACGTTGCACTAAGTACACAGTTGCGCTGTTAGTAGATTATAAATTACAGCAGATGTTAACTTAATTTTTAGTGTACAGATAATATCAGTTGCAAGCAGCGAAGATGTGTATAAAACAAATGAAATAAAAGAAATACATGAGCCGATTTAATGGTACAAAGTCTTAGGGTTCACTTATACTTATATAATTTGTCGACAGTGTTGGGTTATGTATATAAACTACTGGGCCCGTATTCTCTATGTCACAATACATAGCGTGCCCAAAACGGATAATGTCATATCGTACTTGTCAAACAATCTTACCATGACACGTTACGTCTTCTTAAAACAGTATTTTGTAAGCACACGTTTTGAAAACGTAAGGAATAGCATAGATAATGATATGCTTGTCTTTTTCGAGATGGCACGATCTGTTTCTATTAACAATTTTTCAAAAAAGGTTACCGGTTTATTTTTTATTCATTTCTTAATTACTTATTTGACAGCATGGAACGCGTTGCGTAACGTGACATTTCAATTTCACAATGTCATAGAGAATACGGTTTTAAGATAACGTGTTTTAACATAGAAATACGTTTTGATTTGGCATATAGAATAAGGGCCCTGATATTATTTTCAATTTCCTGTTAAGCAAGAGACAGGTATTGTATAATAGATGTCTAGGAGAGAGCAGTAATTACTCTTTTCTCTTACATCGCACGTTTTTACACTTTATTACAGTTTTTATGTTTTTAACTACCGGGCCGGTCTCCTTTGTAATGGAACGTAAAAAGTAATAAGATCTCAGCTAAGGTTGAAGTAAATTATGAAATAAGAAAAAGAGTTTTTGTGCTTTTTTTATAAAAGATGTGAATATGATTGCAAAAAATGTTCGTTATTAAAGTTTATAAGGAAGACGGGGTATTTTAAAGTATTGATGTTATATCGATATATACACGTAACAACTATAATGTATAATGTTTTGTAGGTATAATAAATAATTGGTGCGTAGATAGAAACAGAAAAGTATCAATTTAAACATTTAATTAAAAGGTAGCATAAGGGAAAATAATTTATGCGTTTCAATATTTTTCACAGAACTTTTATTTATTGATCATAAATTTCCCTATATAAACTTTTAATGTTTTTTTTTTGCAAAGGTTTCTGTAAAAGTTTCTTGTACCGATTTGTATGTTATCATTCACAATAAATATAAAAAAGTTTTAGTGTGGGATTAATTATTATCATATAATAAATTATAACTACGTTATAACAATTTTAATTTTTTTTTTACGTAATAAATTAGTTTAGATAGTAGGAGTGAAAAATTATTTGGGATACGAATCATATCTCCCATATGCATATAAGCTTAGAACGTCAACAAAAACTATTTGACAGTAAAAAACTTATAACAGCCCCTATTTTTGGTCGTGTGATAATAACAATATTTCGTTGAAAACACTTAAACGTTTTGACCAGGAAAACGTTATTGAGTTAATATTGTATGAATAATTATTATATATATATGTACGCTTATATATTGCACTGTAATAAAGTTTTCACATAAAATTCCACTTCATTCCTTAGAATGTTAAATGCATCTACGGGTACGTTTCGTAACGATACACTCAGATTGATTTGCACTTAACCTTGAATCCCTGAAGGCCAAGATACTGCTCTTACTTCAAAGTGACTATTTATTTCCCTAGGTATTATAAAATAATAAACGTTTTTGCTAAAATGGAATATTCCTATGACGAATTCAATTTGTCGCTTCAAAAGTTAAATTAGTTCGACGAAAACTCGGTCCCATACCATGGAGTTCAATTTTGGATTATGTAAATAGTGGATCTGTTGGTTTGCGAATATTAAATTATCATTAGAGCCCCAGATACTGCTAAAATATGCGCGAATGGAGTTAAGTTTTGCTCTTTATCAATATACCGAATTGTAAAGTGGAGTTCATACTGAAATTAAAAATATGCTGTCAAAAAAGTTGGTACCTATCAAGTACATATCTTTAGGAGGATAAAGATGTTCCTTAGATTATTTCGCAACGAAATATTTTTTTGTGAAATCATAATACTGTATATACTGATGATTATAATACTGTGACGTCTGTTGTGAAATTTTCGCAAAAAGATGCTCCTTAAATTCAAACGAACAAAGCAAGAGGATTCTTTTGAAATATTTTACTGGAATGTAACTGTTCACTACCTTTAGTGCCGTGTACACCGAGCAAACGAGCGAATGCTCGTCCTATACCGATATCTATAAAATTATTTTAGTTTAAACAGACATAGAATATTCCTCAGTTGTTCTGGCTTCAATCAAAAATATTCTTATTGTTCTGAGGCCATTCTAAGAATGCTCGTTCGCTTATTGTTTAAAACGTGACTAAAGTGCGCAAACTTGCTTAGATCGTTATCGGCCTAAGTTATCTTGTGCAAAAATTTTAGTCCTTGGTTCTCATTCTTGCTCGTTGCTATTTTAAGATAAACGCTTCGTTTGCACTAATAGAATACGAAGGATTGCTGTTCTAGCTCTATCTCTGTTTATTTAGGCTAAAGGCACCCATAGAAATTTGCCGTAACTTAGTGTAAATTGTCACTTTTAAATGTTTCGTCTAAATATTTTACTAACAACAAATCATAATAAAAAATTAGCCAAGTGCGTGTCGAGCCACGCGCATTAAGGATTCTGTAGTTTCCCTCATAATATATGGACATTTAATAATTTAATCTTTAAAGTATACTTATATTTTAACAAACAACATGTTTATCTTAACAATGTTCAATAAAATTTGGGCGAAATTATATTTTTTCTTTGATCGACTATATCTCAATAACTATAAAAGCCTAGATAGCCGTGACAATTTTGCTTTTAAATTCATTATATGTA
>DVXP01003963.1:0-10778 GCA_018235645.1 Junonia grisea
GAATGGTCAGCTTTGCAGTTCATCTATTTAATGCAGTTTTGCTATAAAATTATTTTTAGTTAGACTATCTTCGATACATAAAATTTAAAAAACTAAGATCCTCCCTCTCTTCCGGGAACTACTGGGAAATGTAACCCAGAAGTTTCGTCGCTATAGAGAACACTAGTGTACAAAATAGAACTGACATTGACAAAGTTTCTTCTACTTTTAACTGTAAAGAAAATAGGTAAAAACGTTGGTATTCAAAATATATGGAAATAGAGTTACGTTACGTGCGTTACCATTTCTAATATTTAGTATATTTACATATATTATTTAAGTGGCATTTAACATTTTATGTCAAAATAAAGTGCAAACGAACACGAGATATTTGCAAGATAAAAATCAAACATTTTTTTGATTATTTGCTTTAATTCGTCATTCGTCAGGTTGCAATCGGTAAGATATCTTAGCATGAATGGCCTATTCATCACATTGTCCATATATTATGCTGACCTTAATATTTAAAGTAATTGCCAGTTTCATACATGTAATTTTTGTTTCTTTACAGCAATTGTTTTGTTTTATTATAATCCGGAATTAGTTCTTACAATTGTGATGTAATAGCACGCTGTGAGCCTGTGACTCTTTTAATGGTTTGCGAAGTTTTGAATCGAGATTTTTCTTATGAAATACGAGAAATATGCTCCAGCTTTGCACGGACTAAGCGAAGGTTGTAAAAAAGGTACACTTAAAATATGGCTTACATACGAAAGTCTACAGGTATCGTATGTCTAATAATGAAATATTTTTTAAAATTAATCCAGGGCCCGTATTCTCTATGTCCCGATACGTAACGCACCCAAAACGGATGAAGTCATATCGTGCTTGTCTAACAATCTTACCATGACACGTTACGTCTTCTTAAACGGTATTTTGTAAACACACGTCTTGAAAACGTAACCAATAGCATAGATAATGATATTCTTCTCTTTTTGAAGATGGCACGATCCGTTTCTATTATCTTTCAAGATAGGCTACCGGCTTATTTTTTATTAATTTCTTAATTACTTATTTGATAGCATGGAACGCGCTACGTAACGTGACATTTCAATTTCACAATGTCATAAAGGATACGGTTTTAAGACAATAACGTGTTTCAACATAGAAATGCATAGAAATGCGTTTTGATTTGGCATAGAGAATAAGGGCCAAGTTGCGAAAACTTGTTGAAATAAGCGGGTTTTAATAAAGAGATTCGAATGTTCTAATGGCGAGAATAATGCCAGAATCCACAGTAGTATATGGTGTTTGGAGCGTTTACGCTGACGCCGAACGGTTAAGACCCACGGTTATCGCATTTTTAATGTGTTTACTTTGCGTATCTGAAGTACTATTTAGAATGGTTCTGGAAACTTCGTCCGGTATTGAGAATTTTACTTCTTTTAAATGTAATACTTTTGGATGGTTTCAGTTTGATGTCAGGTTGTAAGTATGAATGACTACGGAGTTCTAAAGATGTGTTTGTTGAAAAATATAGACATAAACTAATCAATCCACTTTTAAATGATGTAAAAATAAGAAATATTGTGATTTTATTTTGTAAAAGAATTTTTTTAAGAGGGAAGTAGATTGTATATTATTTCCTTTATATTTAGATGTAGAGAGCCTGAACAACATTTAGACATTTTAAAATTTTCATGTATACCTTCATGATTTTCTAAGATGTTATGTTATCCTGAGAATCATTGTTTAGTATAGAAGTTTGATGCGTGTTTAGTGCTTACTGATCCGATAACTGCGGGTATCGAGATACAAAAGCATGAGATAGGGTCAAATCCAATGTCGACTATTTGTCACGTCAAATTAACTGTCTTAGCAAGTAGGGACAGTCAAGATTGAAAACTAAAACGAGATAGTCTTGATTCCAGTGTCAAAACTAAACCACTGTCAACGTAGATATCAATCACAGTATCCGCTGCGTCAATTAACCATATACATCGAAAATAATGATTTAATAGAAGTTTATCTACATTTTGTGTTAACATGATATTGATAGCCAATCAATCTTTTCACTGTCCGAAACGTCACGGAATCTAAAATTTATTGTGACAGTTTAATTTTCAGGAAAACATATTGACATATTGTTTTATTACTCTGTGACAACTATTACTAGTTTATGTACTAGCTGCCATGACTTGGCGGCTTGACATTTTTTTAATTACCAAAACGAAAGTACGACTATCGTGAGAAGCAATTTTGTCGTTTTCATCGTACCTATTAAATCTTCCACCTACGAATATTACTAATATTTCACCGCAAGCCCTTAGGCATTTTAATATCTCGACTTATGCGAAAGTTACAAGGTTTAGATTACATTTTTATTGTTACGAAGCAAACAAAAAACATTTCTTTATCTCCGTAACCTTTGACATATTATTTCGTGTTCCCATTAAAGAGTAACAATTTTTACTTTACTTTTTTTTTCTTTATTTTATGGCTTTAGTTTGTAACATAACAGGATATCGGAAGACACGTCGTCATCTAACCCCGCCCCCCTCGTTAATGAAATAAAAAAGAGGGATTGTGAGGGGACCCAGAGATTCCTTTTAATGGTAGATTAGGGTACGCGTTAGTTGACGTCTTAACTAAATTCTTTTGTATGGTTTTTCTATGGGGTCTTAGCGGATATTGTATTGTGTGGGGGAAATTCCAATTTGCCTGACAAATGCAGTGATATTAATTGGTTTAGTTTGTCCGCGACGTGATCACTTGTGACTTGTTTATTATTTTTTCTTGTAGTAAAAAGATTTATATTTTTTTACTTCATTTAATAAGTGAAAATTGTATTGATATTGCTATCGCGTAAATTATAAAACTGTTTACTATGTTCCCATAACTATCATAAAATTTAGTATATTATTAGGTACTTGACATACATAATATGTTAAGTAAGTAGATAATTGTTAAGTATTGATCTCAATTAATTATATTATGTACATTTTTCATAACATTTTATTTAATTCGTACTAGCTAGAATTTCGACGCCAAATAGATTAAGCCAAAACAGGGGAAAAAAGGAAGCAACAAAACTGTTACCATATTTTTCAATTATTTAATTCAGACATGCTTTATGATATCAAGCGAGATAAAACTTTCCGAGGCCCCCTCAATTACTTTTTAAAATTTATCACCCATTGACCCAAAATTATTTAGCCGAAATTTCTTTAATAAAACACCAACCTTACCTCATCTCAGAACTCCCGGCATTAATAATCTTTCCCTTTAATATATTCAGTCTAAGTAAATAAATTAACATGGTAAATAAACAAAATTGCGAAACCGAGTAATAACGGTCGGAGCAACAAAACTTTTGGCAATTTAAACGTTTTTTAAGTGTTCCTTTATAATACGATATTAAATTGTCTTGAGTCCACGATTGTTTTAGTATGGGCTTATCCGACATTTCTTTCTTTTATGTGTCTTTCCAATTAGTTCTACTTAGGTACAATTATTATTTTTGTTGTTTATATTTATATAAGTGTTATAATTTTTCGTAGGAAACTTTGTTTGATTTATATATTTGAACATTATGGAACTGGGCATGATTTTACACGTTAATTCGAAAAACAAACGAGTGCGTAGTGCGTTATATACTGACAAATAGTAATAGAAAGTCTAGTGTTGTTAATATTTTAAAAGATTGCACAGAAAATACTTCTCCCAACATTTCCTAAGAAATCCCCGTTTTAGCAGGGAAACTAGATTAAATTCAGTCACAAATAATTAAATCTAAAACTACCGTTTTAGACGACATCGTTAAGCCCGCGTTTGTTTATCTTAAACAAGTATACGAAGGTAAACCGTTGCTAGACCTTGGCTGTTTCTAATACAAGCTTTTTCGTTTTTAGGTCACCGTGGCGTTATTTAGAGGTGAGTTTGATATTAAATTTCTGCATGACTAGGTTAGCTATAAAATCTTGTATCTAAGCTGTGTCTCTTTCTACGTTTCAGTTCTATCAAATTGAAACGCAATGAGCGTAGAATGTGTTAATTGGTGGCGAATAAAAATTAAACAGCGTAATAAACGCTTTAATTTGTCTTACAGAATCTGTATTGTCCTTTTTCTGGTGTTTTTAACACTAAACATACGACCCTATTGGGTCAATTGGATCATCCAATGGTACTTTTGAGTTGAAAATAAGATGGATGAATTTTTTTAAATATTTGATTAAATTTTTTACTTTGACATTTTAGTTAATAATTACATTATTTTCTGTTTTGTTTATTTTTTAATATTACTTGTCGTATACCGTTATCAACGGGTGAATATTGATAAATGGAATACTTATAGTAGCATGTGTAATGCAGCAAATAGTTGTAGGTTATCTAAAAACTGAAAGAATACCTATATGTAAAATCCCAAAAGCTAAGAAACTTCGATATCTCAAAATTCTATGAGTTTTTTTAATTTGTCAGTTGTGCTTGAAAATAACTCTTATCTTACTTTTGAATATAGTTGCGAACTGTTCAACTATTTAATATTATTTGAAGTAATCGCGTTTCTCTTATCAATCTTCTCAGAATCATTCTCCCTAAGGTTACAAATGCGATAAGTTGATCTATTACTTCTATAAAACATGTTTCAAAAACCATATCACAGCTGAAGATTGCGTAATTTTAATAATAATTTAATTCAAAATTGGTATATGATAGAATAAACTGAATATTATGAACTTTGATAAAAAAATGAATGTTATGTTACGTATGTAATTTTTTTTCTATGGGATAGGGCGGCAAACGATCTGACCGATCAACTGATGGAATGCTGTCGCCCATGGACATTTGCAACACCAAATGAGCTAAAAAATGCGTCGCCGGCCTTTTAGGGGGTATGGAGGGGGAATGGATGGGAAATTAATGGGGACGGAGTGGGGAATTGGGCCTCCGGTACCCTCACGCGGCGAAACACGACGCAAGCGTCATTTTACGCCGGTTTTCTGTACACCCGTGGTATCACTCCGATCGAGCCGGCCCATTCGTGCAAGCGCATGGCTCTCCCACGGTAAAATATGTCTAGGTCCTTCCAGAGAATAACAATTAGAAAACTAATAGTAACTAAAAACATATAACTTATTTCGTTCTCGTTGATATTTTATATACACAGACTAATTTTTGTCTAACCCTAAAACGCGTATAACTTTTGGCTACATGTCTGAAATTCCTAAATAAATTATTTTCTCATTTAATAAGCACGTGGGAAACACATTACGTCACAATGTTGTCAAGCCTTAAATAATTATACGCTAATTAGGTCTCACCGGAGCACCTGAAACCGAACAGAGGTCAAGTAAATATGTTTTAATAACAATTGCAACTGAAGTGCCCTTTTGTGCCATTTCGCGAAGGTCATTAAAACTCGATAAGTTTACTCGCAGATTGGCCAGCTTGCAATTTGTAATTTTGGATCTGTAGTAATTTAAATTTGAATGAGAAAAGGAGGATGTTCTCTTCTGTTGTTTTTTTTCATTGTTACGTCATAGCTTCGCCACTTGTACACGGATTAAAAAAACTTTTGAATATATCTACCGCCCTGCCTTTGGCCTACCTTTCCGTGACAACCTTTAATGCCATGCACACTTACTGCACATTCATGCACAATACTTTTGGACCTGTCGTCTTAAAGAGGACAGTACATAGGCATGTGAAAGCGATCCTGCAGCCTCTCCTTTTCAGAGCTGACGCAATGGTTATTTCTTATTTCTTATTTATGTTTTTTTATAGAATAAGGGGCAAACAAGCCAACAGATCACCTGTTGGAAAGTGAATGCTGCCGGCCATGGACACTTGGAGCACCAGAGGAGCCAAAAAGTGCGTTGCTAGTCTTTTACAAGAAATGGATGGGGAATGGGTGGGGAACGGATGGGGAAGGAGTTGGGAATCGAGCCTCCAGTAACCTCACACACGCGGCGAAACACGACGCAAGCGTCATTTTTCGCCGGTTTTCTGTAAGGCCGTGGTATTACTCCGGTCGAGCCGGCACATTCGTACAAATGCATGTGTCTCCCACGATTATTGCAGAGATTTTAATGGAAAGGTATGTTATGCCCCACGAGCCCCGAGGAGTCGAGTCTCTATTGAAATCGTTCTTGCGTGAAGATGAAATATCTACAACTTAGATTTAAACCAGCAGTCCATTGAAATTGAGGGGTATTAATCCAGCCATGTCAGTTCGTAACCAGCAGTACTATAATTGCCTATTTGTAGAACGTCACACTGGACCGTGATAGACTCGTTGAAACCGAGGGGAAGTGAAGACAAAGCGGTATAGCTCCCTAGTGACAACACGGCATGAAGTGGAAGACAAGATGAAATAGTAAATAATTGCATTTTATAAGAAATATGAATATAATAAATGGCAATATTAAATGGCGTTTGGTGCACTAGGCGTTACTTTGCGGAATTCCATGATAAAAAAATCAAATGTTTACTTTACTACAAGCCGCGAAAACCTAATATTATTATTACTCAGACAATCTACGTACGAGTACGTTTCACTCCGAAGTAAGACTTCGCAGCTGATGTTGTACTTCTCCTGAAGATGCTGTAGCATAATTATATACAATGTAACGACTTACATATTTTTTCATTATTATAAAGGTCAAGTTAGTAATAAGTATAGTATATACAATGTAAATAACAAATGCCAGTCCTGTTCATAAATTTATGCAGCCCGTGCCACGTGCAGCCGTGGACAGTGGGTCAGCTCAAGTAATAAAAACTAAGAACAACGGAAGAAAAAATACTCGGGCACTTCCAATTATGAATATCTAGGTAAAACATAAAACAAATCGTTATAATTATGAGCATGGCACTCGGCTATTTCCTTAATTGAAATGGCACCCCGCACGCAATTATGACCCCTCTAGTAACGGATTAAGATCTAAAACTCTGTGATGGTGGGGTGTCAAACCTCCTAAATACCTTGGCGTCATTAGACCCTACCGACTCTACCCCATATAATTGGGGCACGTTATTTGAATTCTAGTAGCCTTATCCATTAATGTTCACCGGTGAAATTATTTTCTTTTATTTTAATAAATTTTCTTCCTCGAAAAATATAACTTGAACAACGAAAAAAGCGAAGGTAACCATTTATTTTTGTTCCGAGAATGAATTACGCGTTATTTTCTTAATATTCTTTAAAAATCAATACAAACTATTAAAAATAATGTCTGTTATCCAACTCTGAAAACGTAGCAATGATTGCAATAATGAAAAGCAAATATGTATAAATATACATGATAATATTGTAATTCACAATGATATTTCTGGAACTGTAACTACCAAAGAGATAAAAAAAATAACGCGGGGTGCGTTTTGAAGGCAGAATATACTCAAGGGAAACCATAAGCAACTGTTAGTTTGTTTATTAAAGGAAAAAATAAACGATTGATTATAACATTTGGATATTATATGTTAAGATATTGTTAATATCCTAAATAATTGTACTTACCTCTAGGGTATCTTCAGGGTTATCGAAAAATAGAAAGGCTACCTGATATCCAGTAAAAAGGTCAAGAATGATTGACATTACCACATATTCAATATACCAACCCCCAATTCCTAATCAATTTTCTTTTGATATGAATTACTATCATTAGTACAGGATATTTCATTAGAAAGGACAAAAGAACAATAACGATCGAGTTTCACGATCGGTCCACGATCCTACCAAATTAGCACCATATTAAGACAATGCTCAAGACTTTTGCTCCATTGTAATGATCACTAATTACATAAATAACAATGATATGGGTTGAGGGAATTGGATTCTTTTTATAGATATTATAGATCGAACGAGTAGTCTTGGTCTTGGTTTGATAAGAATTTCGTTATCCGAGTATCCTTTTCGGAATATCAAGTATCGGTTTTATGGTAATGGTTTATTTAGATTGTACGATCGCTTTATATTAGCGTATTGATAAAATTTGAATGGTTATTAATTTATTTTATATAGACGGGTTTTTTTTAATCGCGTCATTAGAATTTTGTAAATTTTTTTGGAAATATTTTAAGCAAATATTTTACTTGAACTAAGCTTTGCATTTATAATAGCTCTGGAAAAGTACTTAAATCGGCAATAATGAAAAATGTAGATTTCATTTAAATAAAAAGCACTTCTTTTTTAAGCGTTTGACTGGAAGCGCCACAAAGAAATTAATTTAGAGTAAAATTCGAATATGCAAGCCAATTGCTCAATTCAGCTCTTTTCATTTCAACTCTCACTCTCGAGTCTCAACTTTTATTAGATTAGATTATGTAACAAATTTCGACAAAAATGGCAAATGTTAATATCTGTAATGTATGGAGTTGTACTGAATACTAATACCACACGTATTATTGTGATGTAATTATCATGTTTATTTATTATTCCGTGTTATTTCACACGTGGGGAAAGATTATTAAATTTAAACATCAAATCAAAAATTCGCGACCCAACGGGATTCGAACCCGCACCTTCTTCAACATCAGATTAAGAATTTCGACACGCAGCAGCAACCCATAGCTCAACTGGCTAGAGCACCTGCCCCGGCAAGGCAGAAGGTGCGGGTTCGAATCCCGTTGGGTCGCGAATTTTTTATTTGATGTTTAAATTTAATGCAATTATAATGTTTGCAATTAGAGGTATTCGTGTTCATACAGAGATTTCTCGATGTACAGAATGAGTGTATGATGTAAGTGTGGTAGTTTATTCGTACATTTAGAGCTATTCCTATTCAACTTTTGGGTTTAATGGCTTGTGGAGCTATTTCTCAGATACAAAAAGATGCTACATAACCGTCAACTTTTATCACTCGTCAAATACTTTGAATACATTGAAGATCAGCCTAATAACAAATGTGATACACTAAATACGTTTTATGGACAAAATTGTGAATAATGTTTTATTCAACAGTAACATAATTATAGTCTTTAAAGTCTAAATATTCATGTACACATAAATAGTTATATAAAAACTTAGGTACCTATCATAAACTTTCTGTATCGGTAAATGAAACCTAAGATCAGAACAGGACACAAACAAATTACACAATTTTAAAAAGAAAAATACAACTGTCTTCAATGAAATCGATTAGTACCCAGTCCCTGTTAAATTGTTTACTCTTTACTACGATTGCATTAATCACTGGCTATTTACTCTTTAGAGTTCAGCGTTGCAGCTTGAAATGTTCGATTTCGATTTAAAAATACAGATTTTCTTTAATATGGAATTATTCTTACCGTGGGAGAGTCATGCATTTGCACGAATGGGCTGGCTCGACTGGAATGATACTATGGCCTCACAGAAAACCGGCGTAAAAAGACGCTTGCGTCGTGTTTCGCCGCGTGAGTGAGGGTACCGGACGCCCAATTCCCCACCCCTTTGCCATTAATTCCCCATCCATTCCCCTTCCATACCCCCTAAAAGGCTGGCAACGCATTTTGTAGCTCCTTTGGTTTTGCAAATGTACACGGGCGACAGCATTCACTTACCATCAGGTGATCTGTCAGCTCGTTTGCCGCCCTATCCCATAAAAAAAATTGAAGGCTAATAAAAAAGTATCTTTGCCACTAATATAATCTACAACTTTAGAACAAGACTCCATTATTCTCTATAGATTTTCATTTGAAATCTACATACACACCATAAAAATCAAATTAGAAATCTATCATAAGATAGAACCCTGTAAGAAACTACTATCCATTCTGGGCCCTTATTCTCTATGCCAAATCAAAACGTATTTCTATGTTCAAACACGTTATTTTCTTAAAACCGTATTCTCTATGAAATTGTCAAATTGAAATGCCACATAACGTGGCGCATTCCATGCTGTCAAATAAGTAATTAAGAAATTAATAAAAAATAAACCTGTAATCTTTTTTGAAAGATTGTTAATAGAAACGGATCGTACCATCCCAAAAAGACAAGAATATCATTATCTATACTATTCATTACGTTTTCAAGACATGTGCTTAAAAATACTGTTTTAAGAAGACGTAACGTGCCATGGTGAGATTGTTTGACAAGCATGATATGACGTCATCCGTTTTGGACAGGGTACGTATCGTGACATAGGAGGCCCTGCGTTTGGTACATAAAAGAGTAGTTTTAGTACAGAAACCAGAAATCGTTAGTGTTTTGGCAAAATCCTAGGTACATGTTTTACAGATAATACCTCAAAATTTATTTAAAAAAAAATCTGTTACGACTTATTTTCTCTAAAGTCTACGCGTAACATTCATGAGAAACATCGCTACTAAATATTCCCATTTATATATATACAAACAGAAGAAACAGCGATACACTATATCCTTTTAAAACGACTCCCACAGCAATATTAGCAACGATCTGTTTGTCCGTGACTTCATCCATGTGGGCGTTAAATATGGTGATGTAGTTTTTTGACTATCTCTTGAGGATATTCACTTTTTCCGGGCTGAAATATTCTTTCCTTTGTTGTTGTGAGTCATATGTTTATATTTATCTGTTTGCTGTTACTGTTTTAATATATGGCGTATAGTACGTGTTCGAAATAAGAGGATATTTAAAATAAAACTGTTTTAATTTTTTTTTGTGTGTTATTTCGTTATTCAGTACCAGCGCCTTCGTCGTCGTCGTCGTCAGCCAATCGCAGTCCACTGTTGGACTTAGGCCTCCCCAAGTTTGCCAAACATCCCGATCCTCCGCAACCCTCATCCAGCCTGCTCCGGAAACCTTGCGTATGTCGTCGGTCCAGCGGGCCGGAGGGCGTCCT
>DVXP01003964.1:0-10777 GCA_018235645.1 Junonia grisea
TATACTATATATAAAATATAAATGTTAAAGTTTGTGAAGATGTTTTGGATGTTTGTTGCTCAATCACGCAAAAATCTGGCTAAATGTATTCAGATAAAACATAGCATAGATAAAGATCTAGATTGAGGCAGGTACCCTGCTTCAATCTAGATGTAATATCCCGGTAAATAGAAACCATGGGATATTATTTTTAAAAACGCCGTCTATTGTAAATAAATAGATTGTCAATAGATGGCGTTGTAAGTTTATTTTTTCTTTTAGATTTTGAACAATTTCTGGATATTCCGGTTAGACTTTAATAAACTAATTTTGCCATTGTTACCTGGAGAGTTTAAGGAATAATTTGGTATATATTTCATTTATATACGTTACAATTTGTGGTGGGCCTATTTCCCATACAAAATAAACTGTCTCCTTTAAGTAGTATCCTCGTTTTCTCCACGATCCCACCATCACACCTTCATCTTTTGGCAATGGGACGTTTCAAACAAAATAAGAATCGTCAAGACCGGATCAGGATACATAAAAAATAAAAAAAATAAAAAAGGTCCTGTCGAATTGAGAAGCTCCTCCTTTTTTTGAAGTCGGTTAAAAAGTACTTCCTTATTTCAAGGCTCCATAATTTATGCCCGAAGTTATTAGGCGGCCATTAGGCCGCTTTCACAACAGTAAGTTTTTAAATTAATACACAAAAAATCACCCTTTTTAGATGGTCATATTTGTAGATCCGCTCTCTTAGGTTTATTAGGAGTAGCCCAATTTAAGAGTATCTTATTGCTTTAATAAAATCTAAAGTACACTTATTAATAAAATAATGCAAGTCCTTATTTGATTACAACTTATTAATGTTTCACAGAACAATTTCTTCGGTTTCACAATAATGATTATCACGGTTGCCGCATTTTTTGTGCTTATTACCGCGCCAGCAATTTCAGCGGGATCGTTATCAACCGAGGTTGATAAAATTAAAGTTATTTTGCATGACATGTTGCTAACAGAAAAAGGTTTGTATGGTTTTTCAGAATATTATTCTCTAAGGTTTTGATAATATAAACTTGTCAATTGCATATTTAAATATCAAGAAAAGTCTGTTATTAGGGGAGCCCATGCGGGAATTTTTGGATTTACTCGAGCGTGTCAGAAACCTTGCACGCTGTAATGTATCCCTACCACATATAAACACTTAATATTGACGAGATTATTTCAAATTGTTCTTTTAAGGAAATTATTCCATATGATTGTCAGATTACGGGTTAGGACGACAGACATCAAGAAGCGTTTGAGTAATAATAGCTAGAGTATTTAAAGCTACTTCCAGGTAACATTTTTTTTTTGTATTTTCAAATATCAGCCATGGTAGCATTCAAATCGTCAGTCGTTTGAATAGGAGCTATCGGAGGGTTCACTAAACATCTTACGTCAATCTGACGCGTTCGAGTATTTCCGTGTGATAGTTTCTTCATTTTTTACATTGTCGAAAACCTATATATGCTCCCCGACCGGTGAAATAAAAATATCATAAGAACATTTTTTTCTTTTTTTAATGTTTAAAATCCAATAGATCCTCACGATGCTAAATATCTAAAATGATCGGAGGACAGTATAAAATATGACATTTTATGGAAAATATGTTGAAATGCTCATATTCATTTATGTACATCTACTTTAATATATTTTATCTATTCAGATGAAAATCAAATGCAATATATAGGAAAATTCATCAACTACATAGAAGCTCGTCCTTTTAAGTTCTGCGTGCTCAAGGTCATTCCCCTGGACGCGAAATTCCCTGTCATTGTTCTTAATTTTTCTGTAACGTATTTAATTGTCACTTTACAACTTACTCGTATGTACTAGTAATAGCAGTTGCTTATAGTAGCGGCACGCTATGATGGCCGTTTTGACGTTTGCTCGCTCATGAAGTTTCGTATTAATTAATATTAGATTTGAAAGAGCAAATAGCTGTTCTTTACTGTCAATAGTGACGTGGAATTGGTCATACAATTTATCGAATGTATAATTTTAGGACACAAAATGTATTTATTATATTGATTTCTAAACTATGTTCATTAGGATACGGAGAACATTTTTTTTATATTACAAAATTATAATTATTATGGGTATACTTATTTACCCCACAAGTTAGCATCTGTTTTACCGAATTAAATTTTTTTTAAATGTTGTTTCTTTTTGTATTCATTTTTACTTGTGTGTATATAAAGTACGTATTTTCATTCTCATTCCAATATACAGTTCATGAAAATATATAAAATTAACATTTATATTTTTGTTTTATTAAACTTTTTTAATCAAGTACTATTTACAACAAAAACTTAAAATAATTATTTCAAAAAAAAAATCAGATTTGGTTATTTTTGTCGATAATAAATTCACATTTCCCATCACTTTTATAATTTGTCAAAACGGCCATCGTATCTTGCCGCTAGAATAATGAAGCATGTTTTAAAACAATCGTATTAACACATTCTAAATTCTTTAGATGTACTTGTATTCTAAATTAAAATATGACTTTCAAATGATTATAGTTTTATTGGTTTTAATTTTCTCAAACATATAGATTATATATTTATTCTGAACTATAATACACGTACCAATTATTTATAACTTAATCTATGTACATAATAAAAAAAATAGAAAATAGATGATAAAAATAAATTTAAAAAAATAAAAATAAATAAATAAAAATAAACTTTCAAATTATTTCCGTGTATATTTTTTATTTTTGGCTCTCCCATGTTATCCATTTCCGGTATTTTTTTTTATATCAGGTTGATGTTAGTCGAAATACCTTATATTTCAATAAACTTAAGTGGCTCTTTTTCCTAAAGTTGTAATGAATTTTTCGGACTGTTGTAAAATAAAAATGTAATTTTAAACCTATTTGGATTAGTTCAGTCATTAAATAAATTGATCTAATATTTTATAAGTAATACGAGTATGTTTGTTAATCGAATAGCATGTTTGTTTTTATATAAAATGTTGCTTAGCAACCTACCAAAAACAAGAATAATAATTATTATTGATTATGTATATCATTTGCCTTAATTTTTCACAAATTAAGTTAATGTGTTATTATTTCATTTAACGTAATTTGTATTTATCTAAAAATAGAAAGACGTTAATATAAATATCACAAATAGTGCAATTTAATAGGTTAATTAGAACTCATTTAATTCCTATCATTTTCCTAGTATTTGTCCTGCTTTTTACCAGGGTCTTATTATTCCAATCGAATAGACATAAGTACACAGGGTGAATACTATACGATCTCTGGAATCTCTGGGGGAGATTTAAGGTCAGTAAATGTCACAATAAGAACGAGTTTTGCTACTGAACTACAATAACGATAATTATCAAGTACTAATGGTAACAAACGGGACAAAGAGATTTACTTATCCTTCTAGCCATTATGGAACCTGTAATAAAAAAAATGTGGCTTCCAATAAAGTATCGCGTCCAAAGGTACGACGATTAAATTTTAAAGGTAATTTTTTTACCCAAGTTTGTAACTAAATAAAGTATTTAAAGTACTATTAATAGCAAACATCATGATATCAAAAATACTATCAATATAAAACGAATGAATTAATGTATATTAAAAACAGAAAGGGACCCAAAATTAAACCTTGTGGAACGCCCATTCATATAACAAATCCTGAAGACTCTGTACCACATCTGGAAACAATTGAATTTTATTCCTTAAGTTTTTAACTTGTCGTTTATCACATTTAACAAAACGAATCAATAAATAATACATTAATCACAATATAATATATAATGAAATTATTGTAATACCTAAGGGTCACATGCCCGCTTTATATAATTATTGTATAAAAAAATGAAATCGGATCCAAAATAAATATAATAATCAAACAACAACTTCATTTTAAAACTATTTATATTTTAAAAGAAATTGCACTTAACACAATGTATTCATAAATCGATTGATTGTACACGATGACATTGAGTCGCGTCACGCAGGATAGACTTGTTGTAAGCGAAATTTTGTAGTTGGCAAGGCAGTATCTATAAATATTTGTTTTGATAGTAAGTAGGTTATTGTGATGCAAATCGATCATAAACTATCCTATACCTATTTATAAAGGGCCCATGTCACTTGCCGACTGAACCATCATTTTATTTTCATACTGGCTTACCAACATATTATAACGTTTACATTTAGGGTTACCAAGTCTAAAATAAAGTATTGTACTCTGCATCGTACAGGCTTATTATATATAATTTATAATAAAAATTTTATCTTTTGTAAGTCCGTGTTCTTTATTACCCTAGTAGAAATCAATATACTATAAGTTTACTTGTAGTTTTGTGGCAACTCTATTTATACCATTTATTTTATCAGCTTAATTAACAATGTACAAACGTGTTTCGTGTAGCGTCATTACTGTAGGTATGCGTAGCTTCATGCAGGATAAAAATTATATTACATCTACTATACTACAACTATATTAAAAGATTAAGCTACTGGGTTACCAACATATTTAAGCGTTTGTAGAAATATATATAGCTCGGGAACTTGTGCAAGCTATGTCAACAACTTTCAAATAAATCTCGTGTGTGGATCAGGAACAATTAATTTATATAATGTAGTATTACTATCACACGTCGTCATTACATTATTTTTAATAACCACTAAAAGTACAATTAACATACATTAATTATAATAAAAACTTTCGCGACGTACCTATTTTTCATTAATATTTTAATTGAAGGGTCTTTTCGCGATCGCGTCGAGACTGTCGACGAAGTTGCAAGCATGTGCCGTGACCACGACAAAATCCAGACAATATTACGTTTAGTTTGTTGCGATAAAACCCTTTAATTAAAACAAATACGAAGATAAACTCATCTTAGTATATATGAGTAAATTGTAAAGTGACAATCATGTATGTAACACAAATGTTGAGCACAGCGACAGGGAACGTGCCGTCCAAGGGAATGATACTGAGCACGTGGAACTTGAACGGACGAGCGTCAATGTAACTGATGAACCTTTTTACATCCTTTACTTTAGATTTGTCTGAAAGGAAAAGTAAATGTAATTCTAGAAAAGCAAAGGCAAGACAGATCGATCTTATATGTAAATTGATAATAAATAATTAATTTCATGAGAAATAATATAAAATAAATTATCGTTTAAGGGTCCTTAAAAGAATAAAATATACATTACTCCAATATGAATTTTAAAAACTCTGGAAGCTAAAATTTAGTGTAAACGAAACTATCATATTAAATCCGCCATATTAAATCAGCAAAACATTTTTGGTTCTTCTGTTACTACAAATAGCCTTAAACGGTAATTGATGTCACCGTTTACTGTAAGCTTGTTTTTATCGTTATTTTTATTAAAAAGCTGCAAGATTAGTTAAATATGATCATACAAACCTTCTTCTATAATCAACAAATCGTGCAAAATAACTTTGATTTTATCAACCTCAGATGATAACGACCCTGCTGTGATCGCTGGCGCGAAAATTGACACGAAATATGATGTTGCTATGATACTCTCGCATACATGTTTCAGAGAATGTTGCTGTAAAACGATTAATTGTAATTTTTTGTAATTTTGATACACACGTTGTAGTTACTGTGTTACTTAATATTGTACGCAGAAAGTGATTTTTTTCCTTTTCTGTTTATTCGTTTTTGAGTAACAACAAAATCTCTACTGGTTTTTGAGGCATATACATTTATACAGATTTAGATACAGACACGCATAGTAACTTTATTGTTTACTGAAATTAACTACTATTACTTAAATTCCTATGCATGTGACTAGTCACAGTGTGAGCTCAATGTCATAGACATCAGAAATGCTTTACATTGTAGAAAATTAGCGAAGGTAATTACTATCTTACATGGTAATATGTAAAAGTACATAATTATCTATTATTAAGACATTATCTTTCCCTAGTCCATAATTTTCTGCCACACGACGTACTACACTGATGTGGCTGTACATAAGTTACGTTATATTCTTCTATATTTTTCGCTACATAATGATATTATCAACTATTTTACAAAAACAAACTTACCATTCCTACGTATGTCATATCTTTTAAAACTCCATAAATGATAATCATCACATAGGGTATATTCACAAAAACAGTCAAGGTAAACTAAAAAATAAATAATTTATTGATTAATACCAATCACACTATCAAAGTTACCTAAATATTAATTAGTACGACTACTTACTATGGGATCAAACGCGTTTTTGATGTTTTGAAGTGAATCGATTAAAGTTTTATACAGAGAGTGCGTTTGTTTCGGTTCGAAATTACTATCGTCCATGAATTTTCTCAACGCGACCAATCTTACATACGTCGCATGGAAAATGATATACAGAACGACGAGAGGTATCTCGATCGAAAGTAAAGGTATGAAAAACATGATTGCCGTAAGCTTATTCTTTAAGCAAACGTCCAAAAATAAACAATAAATTATTGCTATTAAAATTTTACATGTCGAAGATGCTACACACCAAAAGTATATTTTAAAATTCAAATTGTCACTCATCATGTTAAGTTTCGAATCGATCGTCAGGAAATGTTCTAGAAATTTACGGAACGTGCTTCGTTCAGGAATAATAAGCAAGATGACGATAAACAAATAATTTTGAATTATAGTAACCGAATACCAACAGAAATACAATGGCTCCTCCTCATAGCCTAACCTAATCATTAAAGCTAACCTAAAAATAGCCGCTATCACAGCTGAACATAATTTAATAATATATTTATGACGCGTAGATCTGTATTTGATGAAACCAAAATCGTATGAAAATATAATTTGAATTATCATAAAGAACATTTTAAGTGTTTTCGATATCTGTCGAGTAGGCTTAGAAACAGTTAATTCTTTTGGTTTAACGTTAATCATAATGTAATTTCTTTATATTTCTTACAAAATAAATAACAAATGATCCGTCAGCTCGTTGTGGTAGAAGTGACTGTAATAATAATGTTAGTTTCGAGTTATTTTCGTCGTAGTGCTTTAAACAAATTGCTTTAATATTTTGAGAACCATGGAATATTACAAAGTTCCGTAGATGTCATGTTACACAAACAATAATAATAATCTAAAGTAACTTTAAGTTGACAATATAATAATGTTATACATATCACCGGCGTAATTTTTATAAACTATATGAAAATTGTAATTTTAATTTACTTTCTCATTGAACCAAGATGGCCAAGTGGTTAAAACATGTCAATCTAAACCGAAGGTCACGGGTTCAAACCCTGGCTAGCACCGATGAAAATCACCCACATGGTTGGGGACAGAATTTCTCAGACCAGCCGGTACCCAATCAATGCCACCTCGTATTTAGATTAAATGTCCATATTTCGGGAATACGTGAAGATAATGATTTAATATTAAAAGTTTGTACTAGAATGTATTGTCATTTGAAACTAAGAGAAAAGATTTTTTAAAGCTGAAGTGAAAATAAAATGTAAAAAAACATACATATATTTCGATACTCAGAGTAGTCAATTTTGTCTAAATCAGTTAACAGCAACACTCAACAAAATTTGCAACAACAATGACAACAACGACAACAAAAGTAGCAACAACAATGACAACAGCAATCACAATTACAACAATAATAACAACAGCAACAAAAGAATCAACCACAAACTAGTTTCAACGACGCATTTAGCTTAGGCTTTAGCTGATAACGGATTTTAATATACTATACTATACAGTATATACTCATACATATACTCAGAAATCCAAAACAAAACGTGTCAGCCATATCATACAACATATAATACGAAATATTAACTAAATTTTAAAGTAATTCAAATGATCATTTTAAGATTTCAAAATTGATCCATTTGACTATAAAATTTGATCCCAGAAATGTACATACATTTTTGTGCTTATTTTTTTTTCTTACAATTTTATTTATTTCATAAAGATATTTTTGCTATCTGTCTCGTCAATATTTTTTATTAATGTAACGTATTTTAGGTTTAATGTTTTTTGTCATATTTCATCGATGTACCTAAGCAATGATTAATGGTTACCTTACTACGCATTAAACCAATTTATCCAGTTTTAATACCCTGATGGATCTTAATCCGTTAATAAAATAAATATTTAAGAAAAATTTCAACATTTTAAGCTGTTCTTTTGCGACGTATTTTTTTACTTTTCTTCTTTATCTTGCCCTGGTCCTCCTTAATGTGAGATCGGCACAACATGTTTTCCTCTTCCGTTCCCGCCTAACGCCATCTCAACAGTCACTCCTTTCTTGCTCATGTCACTTTTCACACAACCAATTTATCCTTTATTAGGTCTACCCACATATACATCCACATTCATATCTTACACCCTTCTTGTCACATGGCATTCGTCTCATCTCATAACATGTTCATACCACACTAACCTATTACTCATCAACTTTCCGTTTCCATTTTAGTTACTTCACACATCCATCTATCTCTTTTGTTGCCTAACACTCGGTTCTATACAATATGATAAGGTCTTATTCTTCTTCTTCCTAGCATTTTCCCGGACTTAACAAGGGTCTGCTTTATTCTAGCCTAGGTATTGACGGATTACTGATTTTTATGCAGAGCAATTGCCGCCTGACCTCCGCAACCCAGAGGGCAAGCCAGTAACCATTTAGACTAGAATATTTTACCTTCTATGAGTAACGATCGTTATCAGGTGACTGTGATAACACCCGGGACCGACGGATTTATGTGTTTTTCGAGGCACGGTGGGTAGACCCACAAGGACGAGACCGAGTAACGAATTTTTATATAAATAAAAACATCCGACCCGAGCGGGAAAAAAACTCGCGACCCCCCGCGTTAATAGCGTATTCAGCACCACTACACCAGAGTGGTCAATGATATTCTCCTTAATTTAAAGAGACATTCGTGAGTCATAGGTTAATCCTGTGATTTGCTACCCTGTGGTCGATCTAATCGTCCATAAAACATTTATAACAGTGGCATTAATTTTTTAATGATTTATTCCGACAACTTGCCTGAGGACAGAAAGTGAAATACGCCATACTGTGTAATTATATACGTACATTACTACGTAAAGTATGTAGTGCCTCGCGGTTCCTAAGAAGCAAAGACGTCCCCTTGTTCTAATCTTTTCCTAACGAAATCCTATTCCGCTGTAGCCAAATTTACTGCGCACTGTCATGTCCTTATAAACACCTTGCATATGACGGTATCAACTCTTGCAACGGCATCTGATCCCTTAGACGGGTTGATCAGTAGCAGGATTATCACGCTTATGTAACATGGTTTTTCTTTCATTTCATTCTAAGCAGATTTTTTCTTCGCCTGTTTTTTTGTAACTTAGCCGTTAAATATACGACAATATTATCTCCAACTCTTCATCAATAATGATCAAACACAATTCAATTGTGTATTGCAATAAGTCAGAGGACAAATAATAACCATTATATTTCTAATTTTATAGGAAATTTCGGGATACAAACACTGTAAAATATCTACTTTTAATTAACGCTCACTAAAACTTAGTTTTTTTTTGCTAAATTTTCATTATGAAATTAGAATCGAAGGAATTTATTTTGATTCGTTATAATAAAACTTAGAGCTTACGCATACAATTTCTGACAAAATGAACGTTATTAATTAATTTTTATTGCACTAAATTCGTAATGTAAATTGAGGATTTTTTTTACTTTTCTATAACATTTCCTAGCTTTCCAGAATGTGAGGTTGGTTCACATTGAAAAAACTGAAATAGCCATCATGGGATTCTTCTCAAACCAAAGTATTGAAAGAGATTGAGCATTAAGAAAGCATAAAGGGAGACTTATTGAAAGTATCTACTATTAGTTTATTTGCATCGAAATAGCTTTTAAAATTCAACAACCCACAAAAAAACAATATTTATTTTATTTTATATATTATTTGTACTACAGAGATAAATTGTCAGAAGATCCTAGAGTTTTGCAATAATGTGGTCAATATTATGTTAAATTTCGGCCATGGCGCGACTCTGAAATTTATCATTTTGATAAGAACCAGGTAAAAATTTAAAACAAGGATAAATTTAAATCCGAGCGCACGTGAAAATTATCGACATAATAATATGTACTAATTTAAATTATCTTATCGTATCAGATTTTTATGATCGATTAATGAAAACAATTTGCTGTTTGGGATTTCCAGATTAGCAGCTATTTATTGCAGTCTTAATATCTTTAATACTTGTTGAAGGAAAAAAAGAACTATCTATTAAGTCTAAAATTTTACGTTTGAATAGAACTGAAATACAAAATTCGTTTATTCAATAACATAATATATGTATATGTTATTAATTAAAAACAGTCATTTTATCAATCAATCACTATTATAATACATTATTTACAGACTGCATGAAGGATTTCCTTAGAAGTAATGACCTACTAACAGTATCAAATAGATAGGCCACAGTTACATAATATTTATTAAATCAATTTGTTATTACCTATTTATCTATCTAAAAAAAAAATATTTTAATTGCAGTAATTTTTTGTATCTCTAAAAACCCCAAAAATTTACTTAGTAAGGAATTTTTGACATTAATCATCGTATTGCAGCTTCGGTCTTATAATATTTAACGAGCGATTCTTGTACATAATGTTATTGTTGTTATTTTTAAATTTATTTAAAAGAATAAAATAATAAAACAATATATAACAAGCTTACAAGACATGGAAAAATTTATTCAGAAGTGACAATTACAAATTTCA
>DVXP01003965.1:0-10775 GCA_018235645.1 Junonia grisea
GAATGGAATGAAATAAATTATTTTGTACTTAATAGTCTTTGCCTGCAGTGAGGGAAATACTGTTTTAAAATTGTGGGAAATTTTACTGTTACATTAATTAATAATATTTTGTTGAAAAAAATATATCCTACTAAAATTTAAAATAAAAAATTTTGAGGATGCATGAATGCATTGATCTATGTTTATATTCTACGTAAAAGGTACTCTGAGGCGATTTTGATTTAGACTTCACCTTAATACAGTTGCTAAATCAGAACAACACATACACAGGTTCAATATAAAAACTGTCGTGATGTGACCAAAGTCTAACAGTATAAATATCAAATAAGTCAAAAGTTTTTCTCTTCATAGAGACGAGGTCACGAATGACTGCTAGAGCAGGTAGATATAAGCAAAAGTACCTACGACATAGAACCTCGATAAGTGTGGTAAGTTTACATTTACACAGAAATATCGTTTTTTTTTTTTTTTTTAATTATTCACGTTAACGAAAAGGAAAGAAAAGAATAATATACATAGATATTTAATATTTTACAGACTCAATTTCTTAGTCAAAATCAGTAAATTTACTGCCAAATTATGAAATATTAGAACTTATTTATAAACAACCTACTCGTGTACAAACGGCACATCTCTTTTGTTCAACTTCACCTCCAAGAAGCTTTTTACATACAAATGTTAAAAAGTTACTTGAACCCGACTTGACAAGTAACAAACGACTTTGATATAGAAAAACGGCAGAACACTTTGTACGACACTTGAATATAGATCTCAAAGTGAGATTCATATTATATTTGATACATGATATACAGTGTATGTTATATCTTATACTCGTAAATATTGTAAATGTGAATATGAGCAATATTTTTTTCTATGATTAACTAGTAAAATAATTCTGGCAAAAAAGAAAATCCCGCAACTTATCATATTTTTATCACTTTATTTCTTTTATTGGATTTATACTGCTAGCTTTTTCTATTATTACGTAATATTTTATAATCTTGGATATTGTTTCTATTCTATTGGAAACAGTTTAGGTACATCACTTTATACTTTTTTATTACATTTTAATTGTTTATTTTGCTTAAAGTTATAAACAATAAGTATTACGCACTTTAAATTGTATATTTATAGTTACATATTTCGTTGTCTTACACAACTTTTATACCACTATTCGTAATTCTAATTATAATTGTAATTCGGGTTTCCTCTAGGTTTATAAAAAATCTTATTTCTAAATTTCCATTTATATCTGGAGGATAGACCTCCTAAACATTTTATTTTTAAAAGGCTAAAAGGTTTAATAAATCAACTGTAGGGTAAAAAGGATAAAGTACAAACGACACTAAAGCATTATCGTAAGACAGGGGCGGATTTTAACGTTTGGAGATCCTTGAACGAGAAAGAATTGGAGATGTTAAAAAATAATTACTTCAATTCATTTCAGTTTTTATTATTTATTTGATTTCAATTTGGTAAATATGTATCGAGATTCATGCCGGATTTATTACAAGTTCTGTTGTTAAAGCGGTTTTCACGTGGAGACTTAAATCCCTTATGCCTTTCTCTAAATCCCTATCCGTGGTAAGAACAACGCCAAGATATCATTCAACTGTTTGATGAGGTGGAAGGGACTTGGACTAACAATGTCGAATATCAAAGAAAATAAACGGAATCTATCTTTTTCCTTAATGCAGTAGGCACATACACAAATATGGAATGTGTACCTACATAGTTTTTAGGAATAATATTTTTTCCTAAATTTTATGTTAACTGATTTATCCATATGTTCGTATAAAGGTATACTTAGCTATGGAAGTGTATGAATTGATATTCAAAGAGAGTTTGTTCTTAGTAAGACTTTAAAAGTGTTTATTTTGTAAATACTTAATTGTTTTAATTAGTAATCATTTAAAAAGAAAAAATGAATTATTCGTTACTAACTAATCAATACATAAATTTAGATAGAGAAAAAGGTAGTATTAATGGACATAGGCATATTTCATTACTGATAAAGCAACAATACTTAGTAATAATAAAAGCCAAAGACAAAAAAAAAGGTGATAACAAGTCATTGTAACCTCTCGATAATATTATTATAATATTCCCCCATTGTGTGGAGATAATATAAGCTCGCAAACCTTCGGTTTCCTGATTAGATTTTCAGATTCGAAATTCCGCTTGCCTAGCGCAGACAATTCGTTTTTATTGTCAAAGGAGTTAATAACTTTTTGACATGTTATCGTTGATCCGAATGCTGATATTAATTCACATATGGTAGCGATTATCATTTTTTGTTAAAAAATGTGAATGTTCTTATTTTGAAAAAAAAACATAGTAAAACATAGATATACGTCAATTTGACTTATTCCTACCGCGGGATATAGGGATTGGATGATTTGTCAAATTATTGTTGTATTCGATTTGTCGATATATGTATTTATTTAAAGAAACATCGAGTTTTTTGTAAAATCTGTTACAAAACTACATAATTTTAATATTTACTAGGTGCTTGACGACTTCAATTATAATTTAGGTGGAATATTTTTTATAAAAAATTATAAATTGTCAATTTATTTTAACATTATTTGATTTTTTACGTTATTATTGCATTACACTTTCTATTGCCACGACTACTTTTTAAGAATACTAATAAAATAAGCTTTTGTTAGTATTATATTTTTTTGGCTAGAAATTTTGTTTTCAAATATATGTATACACCTTTCTTAACAGAAACATATAAATTAATTATTTCATTTCATGGCAGTTGAACCTTAAACTAAAATTTAAATTCGTATAACATCAATATCCAGCAGGCGGAGTTGATTTCAATAAAGTATTCACATTCTGGCAGCTGCTTCGCGTAATTTAATTCGTAGTATAATTTAAAGACTCGTTCTTTTTTAAAAACAGCTTCACTTAGTTCAGATAAAATACTATATAATTTTTAATAAAATGGTGTCAATAGATAAATACACGAATGTAGTTTTGGTTCTCGCGACAATTTAACGAACTTGATTTTACGTATGAGTTTACTCGTATAAGCAAAAATTGTGAAGCTTTCAGAATTTTCGTTAAATCTAAAAAATCAACGCTCAGAACGAGTCTGATTCTCATGTTCAAAGGTTCTAAAATATTCAAAGAGAAAAAAGCTTTTTGAAATTTTCCGTTTTGTGCGTGTTAATAATATAAGTAGCTACTAGATAATATTGTCTTTAGTGAGAAAGAGTATAATATCATTATATGAAATAGGATTGAGCCTTTGTAATATAAGAGTGTAGCAACTGTTTGTAATAAAGAATGTAGACTGCCTCCATACAAATAACTTAGTGTCATCTCTACTGTTAGAATAATGGTTACATGGTACTTCATAGTAGGTATTTTATACACATAGTTGTTCACAAGTCATGTGTTGGATATTTTACGTGCATGATCGGAATTTTATTCATATTTGAGTCTAAAAAACTACTCACCTGACCTATTAATTAAATATTAAATCATTATTATTTTTAAAGTGATTATCATTTATTTATTATACATTTATTCATAATGTTTATCACTGTTAGTTAGGGTTACCATATCGCCAAACCTAAAAGCAGGACACTACAATTTTGAGAATTTTGTGTCTCAGTATGAATAGATACAGTAAAATATATGTGAGATCAAGTATTTTTATTATAATCATGTATATACATGTATATACATATTTACTTATTTGAACAAAACAGAATTGTATTATTTTACACAGTAAAATTGCAATTGTAAAACTGAATACAATTTACGTAAGTTTAACTAACACCTTACGAGTTTACATATACAAAAACACTGCAATGATCTTTTCAAAAAAATTTTGTCTATACAATTAATTCAATTACTGTAAAAAATCAAAAAAGTAGAGTAGGTATTAACTTTTTAATTCCTAAGCTGGAAAGAAAATGTAATAGGCTCAAACAAAGTTTCAAACAAAGTGTGTTGAAAGTTTAAGGATAAGATAAAGAGGGTAAGGGTAAACTTTCGATCGGACACCAAAGTTTTGAAGATCGGGATTCGGGATTTATAGACGTTAAATCTTGGTGAAGACAAATTGAGAAAGTTAAAATTAAAAAAAAAAAAAGAAATAAGGCATACACAGATAACATTTCCTACTTTGTTGTGCCAATGTTACGGTAAAATTCTATAACAGTTATGCCGCAATTAGTAAATAGAATCATACGGGCATATTGTCGAAACAGTTTAATTGAATTAACAAAGCGCAAAGCTTGCACGAATAAGTTTTAATTGCTGGCACCGCCGGTGACACGTAAATTCACGTAGGTTCCAACAGCAGTACAGCAATATTGAAGCTGCCCTTTGAACTATACATTGTACAATAAGCCATGATTAATTTGATCATTCCGACATAATTTCTATATGCTATACCTATTACTATTCTTTATCTTTAGTCTTTATTTTTAAGAGTTTATTATTGGGTAGTGGGTAACTTAATGGGATCTCACATATCGCTTCACTGAAAATTGAGCTATAATACATTATTTCCATAAAATATTTTCATGAAAGGTAAGTTTATCCTTTACATAAACATAAAGTTTTATGGCGTGTCCTCGAAAATCTTACATTCATGTTTACAGCTAACAGGTAATATCGGAATTTACTGCTGGATAAAGTATGGAGTAAATGGACTGTGTTATTTTTATAAAATGCTCGTTGGAACTTTCTAATGCAATTGAATTTGAATGTTTGTTTCAGGCGATCGTTTTATTCAATGTATTTTTATTTAACACTAACAACGAAAAGTTTTTTTTTTGTAATAATATATTTTTTATAATTAAAACAAATGTAATCAAAAGTGATGTTTACTTTCTTGTGAGCGAGTGTGGCTAAATACGCAGTATGACAGTATGTTGTGACGCAACGTGTTTCCAAACTTACTAAATGTAACCTATATGAAAATTAATAGGGTTCTCATGCGTGACGACACAACAAATTCGTATAAAATTCTTTCGTAAACAAAATGTTGATTGTATATAGATATATTTGTTCTAGAATTTATTCCAACTTTTGTCGTAGCTAAAGTTGTAAAGGGTTTACGTTGTGGCGTGTGAATGAAATTCGCGGCTATTCCTATTTCCCAACAACGAAGTTGCAGAGAATTTTTTAACTTCTTTTTTTAATTCTTTAATTTTTACGGCGATATAGAGAGCTTGTGTATTAAATTTCTGTTCATTCAGACGGTTTGTAAAAACGACCACTAGGTTTATAAGCATTTGTTTGTTTTAAAAGTTATCATATTGAAAAATTAAATGTAATTTTTTCTGGCAAGACCTGATTAACTGAATCTTAATCTTTCAGTAACTACTATTAAATTGAAATTTAATAGTAGTTACTGAAAGATTTCAACTTATCCGTTGAAGTAATTTTAAAACGGATTTAGCTTATTGCTTCAAAATATAAATCTTTAACTGTTTCTTTACTCATTGCCATCGGTCTGGTACTGGTATACTGTCTACCCGTGACTACGAACGCTGCAAAGTGTTTGAAACATCAAAATAAAAAAAAAAATTGATGCCATTTTACTATTTAACTTGAACATATTTTTATTAAAAATCATTATTAAATAGATTTATATTAGGAAAATTCTTACATAGATTTATAATATTCGTAAAATGCGTACAACATAAATTAGGTGATAGTCGTGTTAGGACAGAAATAATTAATAGCGTAACCGCCATTAATTACGGTTCGCCAATAGCAGATTAAAGATGATCTCATACGTATATCTCGATATTGATGAGGGTTAAGGGGTGAAGGGTAGAGTATTAAGTGTATTATAATGAAGCCGCGGCATAATTTATCACAGATTTTGTTATTAATACTTCTAAAAAAGATAACAGAGTGTGTCGCTTATATATAAACGTAAATAATAGAGGCACAAAATAGTGTAAAAATAATAACATAGGTCGATTAAAACCCACACACTTTATTAAATTGCTGTGTCACTCGCACAAATAATACAATAAACATTATTGGTTACCGCAATGAGACCACAGGGTATCGCAAAACAGTTTTCTCTTATTTGTTACTAGCGCATTCGTTTTACTTCCGCTCTGATTACTACTTCAGTTCTATAATTAATTAGTAGTGTGGTGCAATTTAGCAAAAAGGTTAATACAAAAAGAATTATTCAAATTGGTCCAGCAATTTCAGAGCCACACTGAGAAAAATGACTTATCTATTAAATCTGAACAGATTATTAGTTATATGTATATTTTATTTAGCAAAATAGTATAAGTAATTGGGCTTGACCCTGATTCTAAGTATTAAAATAATGATGAAATATTTTTTTGAATATAAAAAAAACCTCATAAATTATGTAACAGTGTAGACATTATTATAGATACTTGTTAAGAAACGTGGCAAAGGACAAGGAAGTCTAAAAGGAAAGCAAATATTCGGACAGAATGCGGTCCAAACACGTGGCCGGCTATTTGAAACCATGCCAACATGCCAGAAACTGTAAGCAAGTTACATGAGGCTGGTAAATCACTAATATATCTGAAACATGCGTAATATTAATATGGAACGTGGTACCATTCTATTATATGCTTTTTATGCAGACGAGTGTACTCTACAAAATCCCAAGTTTATTATGCTTTATGTATTTGTTTTTACTTTCTAAAGGCCTAACTATTGCTAAGCTATCGAAATAATTATGCCACGTTCTGAAAGTTTGGATTTCTGATTTTTGAGGTAGAACGCTTCCTTAATTGTCAAAATGTTGTCACTTATGGTAGATAACGGTAATTTTCGCCAATAAGTCTTCTGATTTCTGAATAAACATTTCATCAACAATCATGTATGTTAAAATGTAAAACAATTTTAAGCAAAATTCTAGGTCTAAATTGCGTACTTAATGTGGTTCAACTTAATCATCTTTTGTACCTAATAAACATAATTTTACCCCAATTTACGCGATCTTTTTTATGCCTATCGTTTTATTCGTGTTATTTTTTACCTACGTAATCGCTAAACCGCTATTGTAAATGAAAATAAGTAATCACTACCCACATATATATACCCACAGTTACTCATAAAAAAGAAAATATCGTTTAACTTTTTCATTTATAAATAACCTGGATACCAATACAAAATTCTAAACATTTTCCAGTGTCCAACTCTCATAACTTCATGTATAAATGATTTGAACGTTATGTTCGCAAATTAAGTCTCATTTCACACTTGGCCTGAAAAGCCAATAAGCGAGCGAAGCTAATAACTATAACGTAGATTGCGCCTGGTAGTTGCGTTGCACCGCAATTGACAGTTTAAGCTTGCGACACTGCGCCGCGGCTTGTTTCCCTGTCGCGTTCGGTTATACGTTAAAATTCAATTGTATTTTTCTCTCTACGAGAAATGATTACTTTTTTAATCTGAGGTAATCCACCCAAAATTTGATATTAAGCCTCTTGTTATTTTTATAATGACGGGCGGACGTGCCCGTTATCTGAATTTCTGTTAAAAGCGGGATTGTTGCTGGCATTTTCGCCACTCATTCGTATATATGTAATTCTTACAGTAATTGGATGTAAGTTTTTAACGGTAAAAATTTAGTTGATTAATGAGAAATGTTCCTTTTTATTTTATTTTATGATGATCTGCTTAAATTAATAATAAAAATACACATATTATTGAAGTTATTTTTTGGTAGAAAATGTTTCTTTCATCCTAACGTCCTGGAATAAAATATTGTTCACGTTCATATTTAAGACTGTTGCATTTTAACATTGGCTTGCTCGCTTCAGTTACCTGTAGAATATTTTGATCTAAATGGCAGAGAGCCAAACATCTTTCTATCTTTATCCCATATTATTATTCTATTATATTTTAAAATCTCTTTGAATTATTTACTAAACGAATACTTTTTTCTACAAATAGCGTTAAAATTAAGTTAGAAATGTTCATATTATTTCCTGTAACGTTACACTGATTTGATAATTTGTATGGATTAAATACAGTGGTATATTTAATATCACACACAATAAATAATCTTTTAAAACTAGTAGGTACTCTATTTCCATCGTATTCTTGCTAGACTATTTTTTTGGTTTTAGCTTTCATCAAAATACGATCGACAAGTAGTTTTCATAACATAAAATATTATAAAAGTTACACTATTACTATTTTATTTTCCCCATTAATATAACTTTGCGTGTTTTCCCATAAATGTAACTTCGGGAGAGCCATGTACATAAATATCCTAACAATGTCATTTCGAGATGAAAATCAAATACAATGCGAATAAAACCTAGAATTACGACGTAACATCAAAACTTATCGTTCGCAGTTACTGTGGAGTTAATGCGAAATTCATTTCCACGAATTTAAAAGTAATATTTCAAGACGGCTCACGAATTGTGACATTTCGATTAATCCGAACAAGTTAGCTGTATATATAAAAAGTAATACTTTTCTATTCTGAACACATTTTCTTGTGGATATACATTATTCTTAGCTCAGTAGACAGTTATAAAGAGTATTCGAGCTTCATTTTTCTTATAAGTCGTATCATTGTTTTTGTCAGTTACTTTGATTTCCATTATGAATTATTTTACATACACATTTGTATTACGTTATAAATTAAAATATTATCATTAAAAACACATTTAAAACTACTTGTAATTATGGTATGGTTTGGAGCTTATAACTTTTCAAAATAAATATGATAAATGGGGTGTCATTAAGTCCACCATTACCATTACCATGGCAACCTGCCACCAGTGATCAAATCATGCTTAAAATTGTCACTGTCGTACATTCTTGACGGGGATTTGAATTTAACCTTTATTATGTGAAGCAATCAATAGCGATCATTTAGCGTGATTAGTCATCTCTTAGAGTAAGGCTCTATTTGCAACGCAAGAAGCGTCTACCAAGACGAACCGCAAGTCACCTTGAGAAGCTTCTTTCTAAAGACAACCGAGCTAACAAATAGAAAAATAATTCATATAGTGGGTAATTTGCTAACATTTCAAGTACAAAATGGAGAACAAATATCACGTCCTTGGCACAAGGTCTGTCGAGCTCCGAGCGTTTCGAGTAGGAACGCTGGGCGATTAGTTTCACGTCTTATACGCTCCGCTCAGTTTTCTTTCGACGAGAAAGGATTGACGTGTATTATACGTTATTATTACATAGCAACACCAAAAGCTAGTGATTCTTATTACACTGAGGCTTAATATAGAGCACACATTTGCACACCTACAATGAGGCAGTCATAAACGATTAAGGTATAATCTCAAAATATAGCCAACTTTTGTGTTAAAATACAAATTCCTTGTAATAATTAAAATCGACTTACCATCATCTATTGTAGAGTTCTATCATCTAGAAAAAACATTTAAAAAACTTTCTCAATGGGAGATTTGGAGATGATATTGTATATGTAATAAAAAACTTTATATATCGTATATAAAGCTCTTTATTATGGTCATTATTTCTATGATCAACACAGAAATAATAAACATAATAATGTACTTTTGAATAGAGGATATCCTTCTTTTTGCAAGTTGATGTCGTATACTTGTTTGTTTCTTAAAATTCAAACCAAACTTTTTCAACTCGTTCTACGAAACGATTCTTATAAAAACTGTATAAAGCTTTAAGATCCCGAGATAATACCACGATGAAGTAAGGAGTAAGGAGTTCGATAGAGAAACTAAATCTTTTAAATCATAAGCTGTAATCGAATGAGGGCAAATGTGGCACAGACTTAACAATGTAATTTTAGCAAAACTCTGTACTATACATATTCGTCATTCACCTTCGTCTTCTTGACTTCTGATTGGAAAAAGTGTAACTATTCTCGTGTTACCTATTATTAATAATGATACCTTAAAAATGCTTCGACGAAAAAAAAACATATAACATATAACGTTACATGGGTGCACAGTTTGCTCAAAAATGCGTTGCCCTAGAATAGCGTTTCGAGAAAATCGTATTTTAAATTTTTTCCCTCGGGCGTAGAAAAGGAGATAATAGGAAATAACTTGTTAAAACGCGAGCTTAGCTTCATGTATTTTGGATTTTATCTTAATTTTCTAGGTTTCGTTTAAAACCGTTTCGTTATTAGAATATTTTGGTCGTTTTTGTTTTTAAAATAATTGTGCATTAACGTTAAGAGAAAGCATTTTTATTCCTATAATGCTTTTAAAATGTATAAGATTATTTTGTTTTGTGATTTGTATATTTTCTAACATTTTATTTTTTATTCGTAACAATAGGAGCGATTTATATTTTTAACCACTACAAAATGGAGTTTATCTTTTCGACCTACATATACCAACATGGTATATCATTTTTATTCTAAATTTACCACCACCTAGGTTGATGCTTAAAATATTAAAAAAAATATTTCTGAATCTATAGTGTCTATATTTTTTGGATGCCAATTAATTTTTTAATTAGGTACTTTCATTTTTAGTTTAAACGAATATGCTTGTTATAGTACTAATATATTATTTACCCGAAGTACTCTATTAGTGCTAAAATATAGTAACAGAAGAGATGTAGTTGTGCAGAATATAATTAAAAATATAATATATAATTAAATATGCTGTAATTGTTGTAATCGGAAATTATGTAGGTAACATTTTCTAATAAAGTGAAACCTTACTGAAAACAAAAGAACGTACATTATTGGTGGTCCAGTCATTATAGACATTAAAAATCGAAAATTTAACAATAATTCCAAAAGTTTTCAAACTTCGGTCAAGTGAATG
>DVXP01003966.1:0-10774 GCA_018235645.1 Junonia grisea
ACCATAGTTATTTAAACTTTTTTGTATATTTCTATTTCTAGAAATATTTACAAAATAATTGTAACATTATAAACTTATAAGATTACTTAACAGTATAAATAATTACAATCAATATTTTAGCATTACATTAATAATTATCAATTAATACATTCTTGCCTAAAAAGCTTTTGAAAAAGGCACCTTTTTTCTTGGTTCTTATAGCCGGAATATCAAGTTGATGGCCTGTCTATCTATTTTTATAGATATCTAGATATCTATTTATTCTCTAGACTCTTGTCTATGGTATAAAAAAGAAAACAGTAGATATCTACTATCTATCTACCAATAAAGTGAGAAAAGAGCAATGTTGGCAATATAACGAAATGAAAACTTCTCGCTTTTTATTTGAAGTATTGCTTTGACTTTTGAAATAGGTAGTGCAAGTAAATAGTGAATATTAATATTATACTTTCTTGATCCTACATTTTCGTTTCGTCACTGAGAAATTCACAAATTTTATTTATTGTTTTATTTTAAACTACTGCTAGTTCTTGTTAAAATGGCTCTCGTTGATAACAAAAAGATTCTTGAATTTTTGGAATTAGTAGGTCGCCTTAAGGTTTGAACAAAAATATAAATTTTGGTTAATTTCTGTCACATTTTACATTTTTTTCAACTATCAAATATACAATTGCAGCACGAGAAAAGGACAGGTTGGGTGCTTTGTGATATAAACGACTGCGAATCCATAGCTGGCCATATGTATCGCATGGGCATGATGACCTTCCTATTAACCGAGGAAAATAATCCAACCAAACTAGACCGTTTTAGGTGTTTACAAATTGGTAAGCAAAATTTTATTTTTAACTTCTACACGTTTTAAAAAAGTTGTATCAATACCATAATTTTAATTAATTTTCTTCTTGTTTTCGTTTTAAAGCTTTAGTACACGATCTAGCAGAGTCTATTGTGGGAGATATAACGCCACACTGTGGAGTATCTCCAGAGGAGAAGCACAGAAGAGAGGATGAAGCCATGAAGACTATTGCTGAACTCACTGGGTTTGCTGGTGACCGGATGTATGAACTTTATAAGGTAATTAAGAAATTCATTTATAAAAAGAGTGCAAATTCTCATAATTGTATGTAAATTAAAATCACCTTATAATCAGAATAAACATTTGAGGCAAATTATTATTAAGAATTCTTTTTTAATGATCATTTTCACATTGGTATAAAAAATATTTATTATAAGTATAAATTTGGTAGATATAATTATATACAACAATTCAGAAATAATATTTTTATTTTTGTTGTATAAAAGCACGCTCTATGAAGGTTATTAGGTATGGTTACTTAAAAACTAATATATTATTAATTAGTAATTTCCTTATATTATAGGAGTATGAAAACCAGAGTTCACCAGAGGCTAAATTTGCAAAAGACTTGGATCGCTATGACATGATCCTCCAGGCTTATGAATATGAAAAACGGGAGAATGCACCAAAGAAGTTAGAAGAATTCTTTAAAGCAACATATGGAAAATTTGACCATCCTTTCATACAGGATTTGGCCAAAGAACTTTATAAACAAAGAGACGAGTTTGAAAAGAAAGCCCTGGTGAATGGCAGTGTATAAACATATAAAAAAACTTACAATTTACTTATACGTAACTTAAAATATGCTCGAAATGTCCCCTATCATATAGTATACATGATGAGGGCATAGTATACCAGTTAATATTTTAATATGTCAAGTAACAAATTAGTTTTATGTTATAGTATCTTTTTATCTCTGACGGGGCTGGTGTACCCAATTGAGTTAAGGAGCTTTTTATTGCTTTTTTTTTGTTTTCTATATAATTAAACGTATTTGTGACATTGTTTTAGTAAAGTTGTCTAAAAGACAAAGTAATCTAAGTTTTTTTTATTATATATAAATGTATTACTTTTAATTTAGTGCTATTTGTAGTAAGTTGTTTCCTATCTTTTTGTATGATTTATATCTTTAAAAATTGTTAAATTACAATAAGGCATTTTTTGAATATTACATTTTGATTTATTGAATATAGTAAAAAAACTAGTTCAATCTGCTATTAGACAAGAGTTCTAATGTTCTGGAGATTTTTTTTTCACTATTTTATCAAATGAGTGTGCAATAATGTTTTTATATCTCCCTTCTTTATCATGATATTATTCGAGTTGCATAAGAACTGTTGATTGTGAAATGCATTATATGCAAGTATTTGTTATCTCACACTGCAGTAAGATTACATAAGGTATTCTGAGAATATGTCCCTATTTAATAGATTAGCAATATTTTATATGATTTTGTTATCGAAGCTGTGATTATTTTGTAATTACCAGGAATTCTGAAATCTGTATGTTCTGAACGGAAATGTTTTGTCTAGTTGTGAAAGGTCAAGGCATAGTATTGTATCTCAAATAACTACCTCGAGTTATAATTGATTGCCAAATATTATGATTTGTGAAAGAAATTAAAACTATTATTTTGAATACAGTATTTTACTTTTTGTTTATGTGGAAGTGTTAAAATAAAACAGCTTATAATAAAATTACCTTCATTATAGCTAGCAGCCAAAAACTTTTATTTGAAAAAAAAGCAATATTAAAAATTAAAATACATCTTTATGTTTAAAAAGAAAATTTGGAAATTAAAGTTTTATGAATGCATCCAACAAAATATAATGCTTGTTTTAAAGTAAGATTATCCCAATTATTGCTTAGTTATGTCAAAAAATAGGATAGGAAGTAAAAAGGAGGATATCTTTATTACTTAGTTTATTTAGTAAATATGGTCATCCATCCAATAGGAACTCATTTGACAGCCCTGCATATTCCAATTTCCCAAAACCATTCTAGCTATTTCTAGCATGTACAAATGTTCCACAGCTGGGCAAAGGACTGACATCCCTTTTAATAGGTGTCTTCTTTTAAATAAAAGACCCTTTCAATATAGTTGGCGACAAACTGATAGAAGTTATTAGTATGCCTTAAATATTTTGATTAACCATTTTCTGGTAACATTACTGAGTATGTATTCATGTTTTTGAATATATTTCAAACATACTTTATATGAGCAAAATAATAATTTTGTATCATGTTATGAGCTGTCTATAAAGTGATTAATTACAATGCTAGTAATATCTCAACTTATTTTTTAGAAGTATAAAAAAGTACCTTTATCTATTTAGAGATAATCCAAGGTTATCTAGGTATGGTCGTGAAGGTTATCACATAATGACAATTAAGTTTTTATAGTTGCAAAATTTGTAAGTTAACTAAGTATATAGAAATTGTTTATTGCATTCCAATACATGTATATGACCATGTTAAAGGAATTTTAATTTTAGTTTTCTACAATCCTACTTGAAAAGTCATAACTAAAACAGTTTTTAGTAATTTTTAGAATTTATTACTTTTTTTTTTGTAAAATTGGGTAGTTGAATAGTATACATACAATTAATCTATTCAGTCAAATCAAGACCTCATAAATGCTAAAGATATTTGAAATTACATTGGTATTTTTTATTTATCATAACAATTCAGATCAAAGAACCAGAGCTTATTATATATACCTTACACAAACATTTAACAACAAAGAAAAATCCTATATATAAATCGGGTATATCAGGCAACAGGTGAACTTGCGGTTTTATATGCAAAATTCTATCAGGATTCCAACTATTATCTTCCAGCAAAAGAACTGAATTGTAACAAACTTATTGTTCATAAAATTCAGCCGTCGATGTATTTTATTATCATTATTAATTAAACAGCCTGCTTCGGTTTCATTGCAGACTGTTCTTCCTTTCTTCTTTGTTTCTCTCGCATTAATTCAGCATCCCTGGAAAAAATCAATATACAATACAATACACAGCATTTTTATGAGTGACAAAATATACAATATGGCATAATAGACATAAGAAACAAAATAACATGATAAAAGTAAGGAATAGAACTAGGGAAGATATCAAAATCACCTTTTCTAATAGAAGGTGACTGGCAATTATGAACTATCTATGAATTTTTACACATTTACAATTTATAAGTATAGTAAACAAAAACAGTTAAATATCAAGGTCCTATATCATTTGAACTGGTTTGTGAAGTATGCATTTATACTATCAAATAAATTAATATGGAATTCTACTAATGATGACCACAAATTAAATTAAACAATTAGGAGTCATTATAAATGCATTTTATAAGATAAATGACAATAGAAAATATAATTTAAATCAGAAATTTCAAAACACTGGCATTATGAGATGCAGGTTATAGTTTTAATTTGCCATCAATTTAAGATTTAAAATACTGTCAAATAGGCCAATTTTTAAGCTTGCTACTCTAGAAATATGAATACCTAGCTACTATCCTTGACCTTGTTTACATCTGTGAAGATTGTATGCAATGCCTGCAGGAACTTTGGATTTTTAATGATAAAATGTTGCCTATGTACTTTTATCCAAAGCATAAGCTATCAACATTTTAATTTTAGCCAAATCAATTCGTTTTGTCAGGAAAGAGCAAAAAAACATCCAAACACAAACGTTTGCCTTTATAAGTAAGATAAACATCAACAACTACCTATGTTTTCGTTCAGAAAGAGACATGCCAGTTTTTTCGCTAGCTGTCTTTTTTTTCTGCATTTCTTGCTGTTTCTTCTGGTTCTTGGCTCGTGCTAAATCCCTCTGATTTCCACCTGGTAATAAAAACAAAACAAGCCCCCCATTGAGTTGTTTAATTTATCGAATCGTTAAGTACACAAATCTGTTTACAATGTCATAAATCGATAAACTAAATTAATTTCTATTGTTATCAACAAAGGAAAGGATCAATTTATGTAATGAAGCGTCACTTTTGACTCACTCAAATTGTCATGCACCTACACAATAAACATCTAGAACATTCTGTGAGATATTTAGTAAATTGTGTTTTCCGTTGCTTTGTTATGATATGTGGAGCTGAAAATAATAATAACATATCACATTGTTAAGGTTAGTTAATTATAAAGCACTTACGGGTCATCGTGGCTGTTTTTACAAAGAATTAGATATGAAGTCGTAATTTTTATAATAAATACTGAACGTAAAGTACGGACGATACGCTAGTCCGGCCGAAACCTAGGACAACGCACCGCCCTCCTTCTCTCCAATATGAAAGTAAATTTCGAAGCAACTAAAAGATAATATTAGCTTTTGATTCAAAGCTTCAAAAGTTCAAACTTCTAACCAGCTGGCCATATTGCCATATAGCATAAACATTGATGCATAGTTTTGTTCCATAACAAGCAAAGGTAAAACTTTATTCAGCCAAAATTTCTTCCATAAAGATAGATATAGATATCTATCTACGTAGATACAAAAATAAATATCTATCTATTAGAAATATTAGTTTTGGTTTAAACCCTACGAGAGTACTGGCGTGGTTTAAATCCAATGTTTGTGGCATGTGTAAAATTAAAGAGCTAATATTTAAAAAAAATGGGGTTTATTTATTCATAAAAAATATTCAATTACAACTAAATTAATTGTAAGAAAGATTCATGTTATGAGATAAAATTTAAAATTTTAAAACGTTATGACAAATTACTTATAGAAATGCCTCGGAGAACAAGTAATGCTGTCGATCTCGAATATTATCACAATCGCCTAATAACGATTATTATCTAAATATTTAAGCCGAAATTGCTAAGGTGGGCATCGGCGCGCCGGTGACTGAAGTCTCTGCCGTCAGTACCTTTACTGGCTTGCCCTGTAGGCTGCGAAGGTCAGGTGACAATCGCTCTGATAATCATTAACCTGTTGCAAGTAAATAAAAATATAACAAAAAAGGTTAATTGTACGAAACCTCAATAAAATTCACTAATACTTTATTGTATAAAGTATTAGCTAATTTTATTAAGTTTTTTAAGACATCACCTAGTTAGGCTTGCAACGAATATTCGTTTACTATTCGGTATTCGGCATATTCGGAAACTAATATGATATACGGCCGAATACCGAATATCTGCATTTACTATTCGGCCGAATACCGAATAATTAAGTAATTTATATTTTTATAGCGAGACAATTGGTAAAAGTAAAAAGAGATTTATTCCGTGTATATTTATTTTTTGATTACTCTTTTAATAGATATTAAATAATTAACTAATTTCAATACATAGTCACAATGACTATGTCCGACTTTATCCAAATGCCTGGCAACCCTAACTATAGCGATGGATTCCTTGCTTTGATTTTGCCGCTGGCTTTGGCGCGGCACTATCAAAGCATTGGTTCATTCGTTAAATTATGCGATACCAAGATGGCGACCTTATCAGTAGTAAACTGGTCATCCATGGATTGGTGTATTTTCCCATGTTGCAAATATTTTATTTTTAAAATATCAATTAGTAATCATCTGAACTGTGAGCAATAACGAGCTACTCTTTGACTTTTTAGTCTTCTTTACCTTCCCAATGGCAAACTTAGGTGTATATGTTACAGATTATGTAGGATCTAATCTAACTCATAATTAAGAAACATCCTGTATAAGAACCATATTTGACGGACGTTATGGAGATATAGATATATTTTTCAAGAATAGATACTTTTCATAATGCTGTTGTAGCCACAACGACACATTGCTACAAATGAGTGTGAAACAATCACGTGTGTACATGTTTTCTCACCGAATATTCGGTATTCGGTGTGCTGCCGAATATACTATTTGTTGCAAGCCTACACCTAGTCCATATCTCTGTGTCTATGTAGTAAGTTTTAATAGTTCGGTTTCGTTATCAGAAATAGATAATGTCGCACTTCTCTATGCTCAAAGTCTAGAAAATAAATAATTTAAGGTAGAAAATTCTGTCATGTCTGTAGATATCTATCTACTATGGCTGTACGGTGACATACTTTTGCCTTTTTCTAAGGGTAACAATAAATAAAAAATAAGATGTCTATTAAATCATTTGAAGTTATGATATAGAGCTATAGACTATCCTACTCTATATTCTAACTGTCAAAATGTCGGTCAATGCACAAATGCACCTCAGTAAAAATGAAAATAATAAAAAGAGCGATAAAACCCTCAAACCCCTGTTTCCTAAACAAGCAGAATGTTCATATGTATCTTGTTACTGGTATGTATAATTTTTAAATTACAAATATACCCGTAATGTACAAAGATAACGCAGTTAACGTTTTGCTTTGTTTCTGTTTTGCTGCACTGCAGTGAAGAAAACGTCTGGAAACTATGTTCAGATGTTTCTTTGAGAGTTCCAGTGGAGCTGGATAGGTGTTTCGTCGTGTTTATTTCGAACCCTTGCCGTACTGTGCCCCTGTGGAAACAAAGGGCTGGGCGTGAGGACGATCGTCTAGTCATTTGGGTGTGTACTGAAATTTTTTGTTCATATCTATGCGGTATTTGCTTGACTGAAAAGCCGTATTTTTATTTTACTTAAATATTTTGACAGTATAAATTATTTTCAGTGGTATACACTTATAAATTTGACACTTTTTATTGATAATAAATTGAGATAATATTTTTTTTAGGATTATCACGTCATATTTCTGTACTCTGTGGATTGCAAAACATGCTTAGTTTATGATTTGGATTCTGAACTTCCATTCCCAACATTTTTCCACAAGTATGTTACAGAAACATTTCGCACAGATCAAGTTTTGAAGTCTGATTTTCACAGGTAAGTAAAAAAATGTAATTAAATTGAGTAAATCTATAACAAAATTTTAAAACTGATTTTTCATTCTTGTAAATTTTATTGTTTTAGATTCTTCCGTGTAGTTCCTGCCAAACAATTTTTGCAACACTTTGCCTCTGACAGACGTCACATGAAGAGGCCTGATGGTTCATGGATTAAACCACCACCTCCTTATCCTGCTATTCGCACTTCAAGTAAGTAAAACACTTTTTCTTTCTTCTATAAAGATACCAAATTAAATTTGATATGTTGCAACATTTACAATATAGCGTAGGAAAAATCTGAATATTTCATTATTATTTCAGCTGCAACTCATAATTTAGATGAGTACATTAACATGGATACAGACTCTGGCCCTGGGGAAGTCTTTAATCTGACTGATTTTGTACGGCGATTCTATAAAATAGAAAAGTAGTACAAACATTATGAATGATAGATAGACAAAATATAATTTTTAATTTGTTTATACCCATAACCTATTGTTTTATGGTTTATGGCCTGAGTTGATTATGTTTTAATAATCTTTTGTTATATTTATTGTTAGTTTCATGAAACTGTTGAAAGATCTGTAAAAGTTGCCACTATTAAGGGTTCTGTGCAATTGAGACTTTGAAGATTACACTATGGTGTCTATCCGTCCGTTTGTTGCGGTTAACTTTAGTTAAAATGTAGAAATTCTTGTAAAAAAATTTTGTTCTTGACTTTGTGTATACAAGAGCTTGATAAAAAATTCTAAAATAAGATTTAGTAACAGCCATGAATGTGGATCAAGAATTATACTCTTCTTTATTTTCTAAATAAGCAAAGTCAAAAAAAAGTTGAATAGTTCAAATAATTTTTTGACAATTTTATTTCTGAGTTGAAAACAAAGGTAATGTTGTACAGAACCCTTTAGGTGTGAGTTCTTATTTTATACACCAATAAGAATATTTTTTTTTTATAAAATTTAAAAAAAACTGTTAAAGGTATATAAACTGTTATGCCTGATTGAGTGATACAAAAATTTCAAAGTTAATAATGTTATTTGTTATATATTTACAAGTATAACTTTTTAAATGCTTCAAACATTTAATATTATAATAAATAGCACCAAAATATCTTCATCCACTTAATAAGTGGTACTGCACAAACAAAAATCGTATACAATTTCTACTACTTACTCTCTAGAATTTTTCTTAAGTATACTGTAATAACTTTGATTTGTATTTATTTTTTTTATGTGGTATTACTGGAAGAAAACAAATAATATGCTGACAATTGTAATTGTATACCCTTTTAACGGAAATAAAAACAAAATAATTTTTGGTAATAAAAATAATAACGGAAAATTAATGTATTGCATATATTAGAGTTATATGATATAAGTATTTTTCCATTAAAACTTGGTAAGTGTGCTGTTAAAAATAATAATCTACAATAAGAATTTTTAAAGTAATTGACGGTTATGGAAGTTATTTTAAAACTTCATAAAATCTCTTAATATTTTTTTTAAAATTCATTTAACAAAATTTTCAATTTCCGAATCCGTTTATTTTTTTTAATTACCTTTATATAATAAAAATGTTCATTGCTATATATTGAGTGTTTCCTAAACTTTAGGATATTTTAATAACATGGATGTTAAATAAGATCTCAATATAAATAATTTTGGTGTTTAATGTTCGTTACAAATCCTGTACATTATAATTTTGTATCTGTGGAATGGAGCTTTAAATGGTAGGGTTATTAATTAACCTGTAAGTGTGATTTTCGAATAATAAAATAATTAAGATAATATTATAATTTACAATGCTTGTTCTTTGTTGGATAATAGTATTTTGATGTTGTAAACGTGACGTGTTAATAATTTTTTAACTGTCGCCATAAACGTATATAAAACAGCTTCATATTTTTTTAACTGCGAATATGTAATTTTGATAAAGGAATCTTGAGCGCTTTTTCCGTTTTAGAAATTATTTTTGGAGTTAAGCAAGCGTGGCTGGATGGCCTACTAGTTACGATTAGTTACAAGTTCTCTAATCTTGGTGTAGTTTTTTACCAAATTATTTTCATTGAATTGTACTAGCCCGTTACAGAAAAAAAATGTTCACTAATGAAAATTGGATATCATATTTATATGTTTATGTTAGTAAATAATTTTATATAAATGATAATATATGTTATAAAACTTTGATTAATTGTTTATGTATATCTATGATGAAAAAATATCTAATCCATTTTAAGTGAATGTTTGGGAATAATGATCCCCATTCTCGTTGAGCGCTCGAGATGCGTCATAATTACAAAAGTTCTAGTTAGAAAAAGTTAAAAGTACAAAAGTTGTATTCTTCGCAGTGAAATTCGTCAATAAGAAAATGAGAAAATGAAACTATTAAAATTATCACGCTTAATATACCCAATAAAACGTACCTATTGTGTTAGTTACTTAAAAGAATTTATAAAAAATGTAACTTAAAAAATTCAAATTCGAGACCTATTTCTTATTAATAAATTTTGTCACGCAACATTAATTCTCAGTAAATGGTATATTACTCATTAAAAAAAACGTGACTGGATAAGTAAATTGTAACGTGCACGCTAAGCACGTTCATATTAACTTGATTATGATAGCATTATATGACTCTTTTATGTTAATTAATTTTTGTAACAAAACGGCTCCAAAAATCCAGATTTTACGCCTTTAAAACGTTAATAATATTTATTAGAATACTCATCTAAATATCTTTAGTTTCTACCATTTCATTTCGTGGTTACTTGAATATTTACAGCCCTTGAATAAGTACATGTTGTATAAAATTTAAGATTTTTATCACTTTTCGTGAACACGAACGTTTAAAAGCACGAACTTGTTAATTTTACCGCATTTAAAGTGAAAGTAGTACCGAAGAAAATGTTTTTCCTTTAATATTTTATTTGTAAATTACTAGAGTTAAGGTGTGATGAAGTTTTTACTCTTATAACATTTAATATACCTGACTCATTTTTGGCAATGAATACAAATAACAAAGACTTTTCGTTACTATTTATTAAAAAATATATACATATATGGGTATTTGACAGAAGAGAAC
>DVXP01003967.1:0-10774 GCA_018235645.1 Junonia grisea
CCGTTTTCCGTGCTGTGGCGGCCAACGCAGGGGGTTTTAGGGAGTGCAACCTCACATAACCCGGTCCCCCCCCCAGGAGTGGGGTATCAATGAAGATTTACCCTGCGTCAAAAAAAAAAAAAAAAAAGTGTCAAGTAGTTGGCAAAGGTATATTGTGTACAACATACCTATGCAATATATTGTAAACAAAGATTCGACTGTAATTAGTCGTTAAATTACTGTGAAGACCAACAAAACTAAATGACTTGAGGTCCTAATGCCGAAGTATTTGAAAAACGGCTTAGGTAATCTATAAATTCATAATTTTATTTTATTCTAGAAATTTCATTTAATATAAATTCAAATAAATTAATTCACCTCGGAATGTAGTACCTCATCATGCTTTTATTGCTATTATTATATTATGTTGGATTTATCTGAATCTCGGGATGAAATCCCACGCTATTACAACGTGTCACACGTTGCTTCAAGCCTGCTAGAAAGCTACCTCATATGATGATTCCATCACGTACGAATCGCGTAGGATTTTTTTATCAACCGCGATTGAAAAATTGAAAGATTGATGCCAGTTAACATAGTGATACGTCCGTGGGAGATATCCGATAAGTCGATACGCAACCGAATTACCGACGAACGTTGATTGAAAACTGAAAGATGAAACTAAGTACGCTTTGACATTTTGTTCATATATGGTATATAAAAATTTAAGATTAAACCTGGATTTTTATAGCTTTTGTTTTTATTTTATTTCAAGAAATGTTTTTGTTGAAAAATGTTCGAAACGTCGAGAAGATTAAATTAAAAACTTAAGATAAAATTTTGCGAATTAAATCTTCTTATATTATGTTTATGTAATGTTTTTTTTTTCTGAGGACACTAAAATTTAATAGGCGTGAATGTTCTTTAAATTTATGATAATGTTCAATTAAGTAAAATAATATCTTTATTAATTATGTTCTAATGTTACTTAAACTGCAATAAAGATGATATATTAATTTTAATGATATAATTTTAATATATTTAATATTTTTAATTACTTATTGTGTTCATGAATAAAATTATCGTAAATTTTTATTACTATTAAAATTTGACATTAAAAATATTTTGCATTTTACGATTAGTTTTTGTTTAAATTGTTTTATTATGTACTAAATAAAGAAATCTTTTTAATTGCAAACGAAATTAAAATAAATCCAAATACAATACATAAAAACGAAATACACGAAAAAATAATAGCACTAAATTATTCTAACACTTCTAAATAATTTTAACAATTCGTATAATTTATTCGTAGTAAAAATATAATAATTATACAACCTACTCTTAAAGTTTTCATAGTACTGAGTAGTCGAAGATAATTCGGTGTACACGCTTGCCCGGTACGGGCTCTCGCCATAACTAATCGATTTCACATCTATTTCACTGCCACCTCTATTATAATCGATGACCTCACTCGAATATCGATAATACTCGATTCTTTCCCTAATCGATCGATTAATCGAGAATACTCCGATGTTCCACGGTCTCTTAGCTGGAACTTTAAATTGCATTGGATTAATCGGACGATAAACGGATTTTATCAAAGGGAGTGTATTTTTATTTATTATCTATTTGGATGTTGTATTGTTGTAACCATCACAATCTATAGACATTATATAAAGGTCCATTGCCTAGCTAAATACCTTTAGGTACTGACGCTTTGATCTTTAAATTTTAGTGCCTGGGTGACAAAGCTTTTATCTTTTTTTGCAAAGTTATTTAGTTACGATTTTGATACTTACTCATTTCTATTCAATTGGCTTATACGTTTCCGGAACACATTTACATGTATGTAAAAGAATATAATAAAAATCTTCGCAGTAAAATCACGTTGGTACATCAAGTTCAGAACAAATCTTAAATTTTGCTTTGATATATTCTTATATTTATGGTATTCATGTAAAAGTAATACACATTTGAAATTGAGAAATTTATAGTAAAAATTTTTAATAAGCTGGTCGGTCTTTAACACACTTCATTGGCCAGGCTACAGAATAAAGGGAACACGATACGGTGACACAAACGGACTAAAAAAAATGCACCTAACTGGGCCATTTGATGCCCATGTAAAAATATCCTGAAGTATTGCTTGCGTGTTGAGAGTTTCGTTAAATTTTTAATGCAAGATTACCTTAACGAAATGAGACTTGTTCTTTACATTTTCTTTTCCTTTTAAGGCATTGTTACGGACTAATTTTGTTTTAGTCTTTTGTGTATGTAGCCAATACCTTTACCGCGGTTTTTGCTTTTGCGACAAAAATCGAATTTCACAGGAGAAGATTTTTTTTTTAATTTTAACAGAAAGATAGTGTTTCAGTTTAATTTTTATTGTGTCTGTAAATGATATAGAATTATGATTCTATGGAAAATTAAAATTTACAAGCACATTTCTGTTAAAAAAATAAAGTAGATGATTCAGACTGGGCGATTGGTATTCAAATCAAAATAAGATTTTACGAAGTACCTAAATGTTCATCGTATCTTATCACAGTTTTATCTTACAATGTTGCAATTTTTTCCTACTAAAATATCTTATTACCGACTTTTTCCTTGGCATAGCTAATTTGGGAGTAAATTAACACCTCGCAAGTAAAGCTTACACGCACCGTCGATTTCTTAAACCGCGATTTCTTTGTAACAAGGAGCGGCGGAGGTGTTGGTATGGTAAATCCTATATATTAAATGACATGAAATTAATACGCGATTATGTCAAAAGGAAATCTTAGAAAAAAACCCGGTCTACGACAAAATTTGAAACATTGTTCGTTTCATACGAAATATGCCGCCAATTGATAATATGTGTTACGTCTCCCTTTCGAAAGAGTAATTAAACATATTTGGTTTACAAAACAAATTTGTGAAGCCTTGCAGTTTATAGGTAAATTAGAGTTTTTAATATTTTGTTGTTTTACTACTAAATCGATTTTGATTAATTGAGTTTGAAAATTTAAAAAATATATACCTATATTAAAAACTGCTAACACCTGCGGAAAGTACCCATTCGAATAAGTTAACATAATATAAAAAAACCTATTTTTTAATAAGTTAAAAACAGGTTATTTTAAAAAAGCGCGACATTTCACAAAGCGATATTTGGCGTCTTGCACACGTTAATTTGCGAGAACTGCAAATATAACCTTAATTATCCGACCCTCTGTCATAACCAATTATAATTATAAATAACGAGTCGTTTGCCGACAATGACCAGGAATTTGGCAAAGAAGTCAACAATACGACAGAATATTATGTGAAATATTCATTTTTGTGACCAAATTCGGTAACGTTTATGATGAAGATGAAAATAACAGTGACCGCGGTATTTTAACAGGTCATTCCGAAACATATAACGATGTTATTAAAATATGGTGAGTGAATTAAAAACAGGAATATAAAAAAAAACATCGCAAGAAATCTTGGGTTTTCGGATTTTTAGAAATTTTTATTTTAATAACATTACCAGTAATAAAAATTACGTTAAGTTAATATGCATTTAAAAAATATATAATTAATAAAAAATACGTTTTCGTTGCATTAAAATATCATTACAACTAAGTAGATGAAACTATTGTCTTGACAGGATAATTTCATGGCTTGACTAGTTGTAGTCAACATGAATGCTACTAACATTTTGGGTTATGCCTAATATTGAACGGCCAACTTAATGCGTCAGATGATGTCATACAAACCTTTCCTGTACGAAACAGAATAGCACAGATTCCTAGAACATTTTTGATAGCATAAACACAAAGGCATTTTGTAACAACTCTCTGTGCCTATAATGTGCCGGTTAACAATTGTAGGAAACCAAAGCATATATGACGTATACCTACCTTTGTTACATGATTCGATAAGTGACCACTTTTATCATTTAACAACGATGCAAACTACAAATGAAGATAGATAGATAGAATATACTTTATTGTACACCAAAACCAGCAAATTCTATACAGTTAAACACAACTTTATGTACAAAAATGCATAGAAGAGGTGGTCATACCGCTATCTGCCAGTCAAGCTTTGATTTAGAGCATATAAAGAAATACATACATAAACTTACTTTCAACGGATCATCGAGAACTGGATGCACATAAACAATGGCTTAGCCTTTAAAATCGTTACTCGGAAACAATCAATATAAATGCTAGACGCAAAAAGGCATACGATCAATTTAAGAATAACTGCGTTGTGGGATTCATCAAAAATCGATTACATACAACAAATTGCAGTTTAACAACCGGCTGCGGAGGCTTCGCGTTACGTTTGTACAACACTTGATTTTTATGCGTTTTGTTCTTTGTATCCTTCATTTTTTATGAAATGTTGTAGCCACTAAGGTAAATGCACCTAATTCTGTTGTTTTGCGTAAAATGGTGCCTAATAACGAGGTATCCGAAAAAACGGATTAATTTTTAAATTAACAATTTTATTTTATTATTGAAAGGTTAAATTTATTTATTAAGCTTTTTAGATTAAAAAATATTTTGGAATAAGTACGGAAAAACTAACTACCTTAAAAAAACTTTTTTTGGAAGCTGCGGGATCCAATTTGAAAACGGTACGTACATGCAGTACGTACGTATATGCAGAGAGTATAAGCTGAAAAATATTACATTAGGAAAAATATAGGACTAATAGAAACCATACGTATATTGCCTATTTACTAAAAAATACATAATTGTTGGTCAGTTATATGAACTTCTATTTTGTTATGTTTGTTTTTTGTTATGTTAGGACGATATCATGTTTTGTCTTCTAAAAACTCTTTTTCGTAAAATTTATTGTTCTATCGCTTTCCGTTATTCCGTAATGGTGAAACCTCTATTTTTTTTTATTCAAAATTTAATAGATATTATTTAAATAAGTGGGGAATATAATACGTAAAATTATAATAAAATTTTGCAAAATTCAAATTTTACATACTTATATTTAGTAGATGTATAAGATACCTATTACTAATTTAAAATAAATATTTCTTACTATTTTTTAAGTTAGTAGGTAAATTTTAGTGTTTTTTAATAATATGATAAAATAATTTGTGTTCCGAGTTAGCACAAATATATCAAATAAATAATCCAAACGTATTAAGTATAAGAAAAATGTAGTCTAATTAATCGATTATTGATAATTAAAAAGATCGATTTCATTTAATCGAAATGTCACCGGTATCATATTGCTAATGACGTGCAATTATTCTGATAATTAACGGCCGAGTTCGTTAACTCGATTAATTACATCGATTCGGATTATTCATAAATGTATTAAGGGTTTTTCATTAAAATTACTCACATAACATAAATATCGTCCCTCGCGAAAAAGTTTAATAAAAGTTGAAAATAATTATCCGCATAAGATAACCATAAATAAGTTGTTTTAGGATTTATGTGCTTATGTTGAGGACAATGAAACATTTATTGTTTTTGTGTTAAGCAGAACACGTGTCAGTTTTGAAACGAAGTAATATATGATTTTTTTTTCTATTTGTAATAAAATCATTTTTTGTTTTCGAACGAAATACGTATAAAGATAATAATGTCAATGACTTGTATATAGGCATATAATATGATCACAAAAAGAACAATATTTTTTTATAGAAAATTTTATCGTTTTTACTGCTGGGTTTTATTTTTTCCTGTTAAAGAAAAAATTTACAGCATTTAACAACACCCAGATCTACGAATTTAATAGGTACATATTTGGCTATGAATCTCAATGAGATAACACATTTTTATTAAAAAAAAAACAACTTAAGATATTACTATCTTCAAGATGCTACAAATTTTGCATCGCAAACGCTACATTATTACATCAAGTACATAGCTGGTTAATTTATCGCCTGGATGAACATATGCTTGCAGGCCGCTAGTGTGAAAAGGCAGGTATATATCGAATTTGACAGTACATTGGAAACGTCAGCTGGCTGAAGCAACCTACCATAAAAGTCTATAGGCAAGGGACCACCAACTGGGCACTTACAATATAATCTATTTATTGTTTTTTTTTTGGCAAAGTGATTAAGTGATCGAGGTGAAAAAGTTGATCTTTAGAAGGACCAGTGTTAGTGACATTTACAACATTTTACAAAAGATAGTTCATAACTTTTTACACATTGACAAAAATATCAGTAGATATGGATACTTATAAACCTGCTTTCGATTTTGATGAAACTATTTTATTGAGTTGTGTACATAATTGAAAAAGAATCATATAGGCATTTAAGAGTACGAATTCGTAGACACCAATATAACTGACACCAGTGTTGGGCAAAATGTAACCTGATTACTGACTACTAACTACGTTTACTTTAAGTAATCTGTAATCACGAAGTAGTTAACTTCAAGTAACTACTCATAATAATCGTAGTTAGTAATTAGTAATCAGATTATATTTTGCTTAACACTAGTGTGTCATCTGACAGAGATTCAGAACTGGCTGAAAACTATGGAAAAGTGACATGGTATAAATATATTACTACGACACTTACTGGGTACTGGTAGGGGAACATAACTATTTTGAATACATGGTTTGGTGATTGACTAGTGACGGTTGTGCAGGTATGACAAAAGAAAAAAATTATTGATCCTCGTTCTTGAAGAACGTGTGATACAGAAATTTGATCAAGAAATTCCCTTCTGAAGTAGTTAATTGTACATAATAATAATTAATCCGATCAGGTGTTTAAATGACCATCTTTACTTTACGATAGTTTTCCAACCTTGTTCTTATTTAAGCTTGTAACAAAGGAACGTTGTGAATTAGATTATAATTAGAATAACGTAAGGTCGTGGAAGCAATTGCGCCGGCGCCGATCGTTGGTGTCACGCGCTACACTAATTATGGCACCGGCCGGATTAATTGTTACGACCGACAGACACTTGGATGTTGTACTTTTAACCATATTGTGTTTTAGGGATGAGCAAAATCAGTGAAGGTAAATTCAATTTATTTAACAAGAAATAGTAAAATGACAAGGGGTGCTTTTAGGTCCACTTTTATTCTTATTGCATAGTTTTGGTATGTGGCGTGTAAACCTTTTTGGGACAGATTATTATTTATCCATCGTATCAAATGTGCAAAAATGTTCGAATGCTTCAATTTGACAATATTGCTTTTTGCGTGTATCATACCCATGTGTACATTTATGTTATGTACATGTTATAGTGTATGTCTTTTTGTTTGGCGCACTCAATAATCTCTATCAGTTTTAATAAAATTTTCATACATTAAGAATTTGGCTTCATTGTGAAAATACTATTTCTAACATTCTCAGGCAATTAATTTATAATTTTATTTTTATATAACTTTTGGCGTCTAAAAGTATCAATTTAGTAAGAAAGTTCGTCTCGTCGATTTATTATCACAGTTAAATTGAGTGTCAAAGTTTGGAAGCAAGTTTATTTTTCTTATAGGGTGCCCTTGATGTCTGGGTTGTAGATAAAATTATGTAACCATTATGTTTTATAGAGAATTTAAATATACGAAAATGGTTACATGAATAATCGAACGCTTCTACTATCAATTCCATATTATATTCTGTATTATATCTCGTATAGACCAACAGTACAATTAAATAATATATTTTACCAAGACTTACAAATATGTTTTTAAAAGCAATGAAATATTTCTGATATCATCTACCTACATCGGCAATTTCCTTACCAAAACTTTCTATGGATTCCGTATCAAATAAACTTACGAAATCCTTAAAAAATATGACTCACAATGCCATATAAAATTCTCATCGGCCAAGTATTAATGTCTATATTTTTAGGATGGTAAATAATCAAAAGCTTACTAAAACAAGGTTCTATGTGTAAATTGATAGTGTGTAAGATGAAACCCTGTAATATTGCGCATTTTTTCAGCGTTTGTCGGTTCAGTCTTTGTGGTAATCTATTACTGTGTTGATGAACTCGTTAAATTGCACTCGCCAAATGACCGTTCATATTCCCAAATTACACTTGCTGTTACGGAACGAAAAGAGCAGCAATTTTCGGTCTTATTTCTTGGTGATAAGGATTATAATGATCTTTGTTAAGGTCCTTGTTAATTTAGTTTTGTCACCGTTGTAAGGACTACGCAACATGTTAAAGTTCTGTTTTGTAATGCGATATGGCGAGGGGTAGTGACTCAGTCGCTGGAAGACACTTCTTAGAAACAATGTCAGTGGATTTCTTGGGCTTCTTTAGGGAATAAAGACCATTAGAACATGTGGCTTTGCAAAAAGTTTTTATGCAAATATTTTTGCTGTTCTTTGACGTTTATTCCCAATTCTGTCTATAATAAAAGGTCGCTTAATCGCCTTTGTGTGTATTGGAAAATCTTGGCACTAAGAAAATAAAAAAGGATAATTTATTTAATAATAATATTAAATATTTGACCAATAGTAGATAATTTTATATGTATGAACATTACCTATTTTTAATTCACAATAAAATACCACGAATGAAAACAAATCGCCAAGTATACATATAATGAATTATAAAAAGTTTCGTGTCCCAAAGTTGATGATTGCTAATCCCAGTTATAATTGTGACGTCACAAAAATATGTGATAATGATAAAACAAAAATCCTTCAAGACATTAAAGCGCTGGCCTTTGAGTTTCCATCCTCTCTGACAATGTGATTATTCCCATACGACAGTACAAATTCAGATCGTAAACTTCAATTTAATTGAGACCAATCGAAATTGCAGTCACGAAATTGGGCTCCTGAAGAAGACGTATAGACGAAATCTTCAAGATTTTTTAATGATAGGGGCCAGTTACGAGCAATTTGGACCCGTATAATAAAATTTGACCTGACATTCAGGTCTAATGATACTAATGGCACCACTTGACCTCGCTTGTTAGCTGCAACTTGATAACTTATGACCTGCGACTGGGGAACCAAACGTAGAACGTGTAGATTTTGATAAAATTGTTCGTTAATTAGCTTTTGTAATACCGTTTCAAATCCAAGGAGTTCACGGAGGTGGGTTTGTTGTATATTGGTGTATAGATATATTGTTAGTAAACGGTTGCAAAATATTCAGCAATGTGCAATGTTGCGCATGTGCAGTTGGCTGCCTGTAGATAAATATTTTAATAGCTGACAGAAAATAAGTATTACGGTATTATGTAGGTATAAACTTATTTAGAAACAATACTGAAAATTTAAATAATCATAAAAAAAATGTTGAGTATATATAAGAATGTACTTACCTGTTGAATTATGCCTTAAATTGTCTGAAACAATTATTACTATTAGTAGGACCAATTACTACTAATTATTATTAGTACTAAATAGTAATTTACTTCTTGAATTTGCCTGCAAATTCTAAAATATTATAGAAGCTCGTTTTTTAAAGCATTTTTCCAGCATGCAAAATTGTGGAGGGATTAGCTCCTTAAAACGTTTAAATATGACCACTGTAAAAAAGGTAATTTATTATAAAGCTTTCAAAATATTAGCCAATTATCACTTTCAGATTCACTACACATTTTTTTACTTTCATATTATGTGTCTAATACCAATCACTATAATACGACTTATCACGAGTAAGTCGCATTATAATTACCAATAATTACCGTCTCTTCCTAAAAAAATAAATAGATTATGTTTCCTATTTTGCTAAATTATAGCGATAATGACAAAATTGCAGAACAAAATATATAGAATTCTAAATTTGAAACAGCATAGATCGCGTGACTGAATATCCATTATACAGACAATATCTAATAATGTAACAAAACATAGATCTTACTATGTATGAAATAAGGTTCAATATGATACAAATGTATTTTTAGCTTCAGCTCGTAGATTAAAACAATTACAGGAAACGCACGGGTGTTGATAATCGGCCTCTCAATTGAGATTGATTAAAACCACTATTTTTGATGCGAACAAATTAATCTTTCTATTTTCAGAATGGACAATTGGATGTAATTGTCGTACAAATTTCAACTGCAATAGATGGATACCGGGAAAAGTTTTAACAAAATTAACGGTACACTCTCTTTGTTCGTATTGACGTTGACTTTGAGAGATGTAGTCTTTTGGCTGTCCCCTTAGGGGTATTATGTTGAACTATCTCTATGGCGTTTTTTTAAATTATTTTAAGTCTAATTGACTATAAATTTTATGGATTGAATGATTAAAATATATAGATGTTCGATTATTAACGGGTGATTTTCAAATGATAAAGAAATATGTAAAATTATTTTTTTTTTCAATTACACAAAAATCCCTCTTCTAGAAATACCTATATTTCGTGTCTAAAGTGATCTAGAAATTGATCAATATTTTTTTTATTTCGTCATTTTAGTATTTATATCTAATATACCTTCTATACGAGTACATATTATGTTAAGTCATTTTATTCTCAATGTTTGTTTAAATGTAAGAAAACCCACTATTTTTTAACGATATAATAGTAAATTTATATTTTGCCAGTTATTTTTTTTAACCAGGTTGATGTTTCGTTTCTTGTTTCTCATAAAAGTAAATTTTAAAGAAACAAAGACTCTTTCTGAGTAAAATTACGACTGATTTAAATAAAGCATCGTCGCAAATGAAACGGAAAATGCATTTGTCTTGTACGAGATTAACTCATTTACGCTACTTGTCTTGTACTGCAATATTATTACAACATCCTGTAGAGAGGACCACTTAACGTACGGTTGGTTTACGAGAATAACGACGGAACTAAATATTATCGGCTTAGAAGGCAATTTTAAATTTCCTTGCAAACATTTC
>DVXP01003968.1:0-10773 GCA_018235645.1 Junonia grisea
CGCACAAGTGTTTCTACACAAATCAAATATTTTAAATATGTAGACAGATAGTTAGACTATTAGTTTTTGAAGAATCGGTACAGATAGTGATGTTACAGAAAGCTCTATAAAATAAAGTATAAAAACTGTATGAAGCTACCCCATCTTCCCCTACTCTCAATTTTTTAAGATTTAAAATTCAATTGTATTTTTAGTATACCTAAATAACTTTATCCTTAAATCATCATCGGTAAATTATAGTTGATGCACTCAATACGTTTTATAAATTATATTTATGAAATACTTGAAATTTATAAGTAGGTATATTGAATTTTTTTCATACCAAAAAAATTATTGATTACTTTTTTGTGTAATTATTTTATTCTAACAATAAATTTTCAGTCGTGACTCGTGATGAATATTCTCTAAACCTAATGTGAGATATATCACAGCTTTCAACAAATACATTGATGCTGAATCTTAAGATGTGATAGTGCACTAATAATTCCTCTTTCAAACGAGCCAGTGGCAACGGGTCCAAATATATTACTAAAATAACTTTTTCTGCTTTTTAAATATTTTTTTTTGGTTTGAAAATGAAATAAATATATTCTAAGAAAATGAATAGGTAAATCTCATACATATTCACTTGTAAATGAATCCAATATTATTTTTCATCCAACTTTATTTATAATTATTTACTAACAGCTTGCGTATATTTTACATCATTTACTTAAAGAACAATACTTGTTAAGTAGGTAGTACAATACTTACAAGACTAAGATTATTTATTTAAATAACAATATAACAAAATTAACAAATTAACCCTACCTTCAGAATTCAGAAAATTTTTCAAGAAGTTAAACCACTACTTTCATATGACTTGCTTAATTTAAAATACATCGAAGCAGTTATAAAGGAAGCGTTACGACTTTATCCATCCGTTCCTGTCATCACGAGACGCTGTAGAAAGGATTTAAAATTGCATAAGTATGATATAACGCTCTTCTAAAGTTCTAAGTGGCTATCGTGGTGATAGCTATAAAGCTTAAAATGGACTGTATGTATTTTTAAAATATTAGATTAAGTAAAACACACCCGTACTTCTGCACTGCTTTATTACGACTAATTTTATGTAATACATTTTTAACTTGAATAGACCGAACATGCCGCCCACCAAAGGACAATAGTCCTTTAAGTCACTTAATGTAGTTACAAAATTAATTTCATACTTATCTTAAGCAGATGTGACATTTCAAAATCTATACAATAAAGGTTTATTTAATCATTTTACTAAAGAAAAAATTTCATGCAAGCATTTTCATTCCACAACCTTACTTATTACAGATTTAACATTTCAATTATCTGAGTTTTAACTAATTATATGTACCTAATCTATTGTTATACAGTTTTACTCAATATTGCAATTTAAATTTTTTATTTAAATTTTCTTTTTAAACACCTTAGCAAAATTGTAAAAAGTGAAAAGGTTCTAAACTAGATAATAAACATAATTATGTAAATTTTATAAATCAAAATAAGCTTATGTACCTAGTTAGATTCTATAGGTAAATAACAAATTTTTGACACCGATCTCTTTATTACATCACTACCACTTTTAATGCTATACACTCTGGTGATATTATCAAGTCCAGGATGTTTAGCAACCACACGCCCTAGTGACCATTTACCTGGAGGTAATTGGTCATCCTTCAGCAGAACAATATCGCCTATTTCAAACTCTTTTATGGGTTTGAGCCATTTGGGACGTTCTTGTAGTCGAGATAAATACTCAGCCTGCCACTGATGCTAAAAGTCTCTAACCAATCTTTGTGAATATTGCCATCGCGATAAATTACTTAAATTACAATGACGTAGATCTGGACCTGGTATTGTGACAGGTGCTTCGCCGATTAAAAAATGCCCTGGTGTGAGTATTTTGAAATCAGTATCCGTGGTATCAATTGGTGTTAATGGCCTTGAATTCAAACAAGCCTCAATTTGACAGAGTGTAGTTGTCATTTCCTCAAAAGTAAGTCTGGAGTTCAAGATGCGTCTTAAGTGATACTTTACCGACTTGACGCCGGCCTCCCATAGGCCCCCAAAATTTGGGCTGTATGGCGGGATAAAATGCCACTGTGTTCCCTCAGAAGCCAAAATGTCATACAAGTGAGTTGGTAGTTGAAGCCTAGCTTCCTTGAAGGCTTCTATTAGCTGTTTATTGGCTCCAACGAAATTACGTCCTTGATCACTCCAAATATGAGTGCACTTTCCTCTTCGAGCTACAAATCTGCGGAACGCTCCAATAAAAGAATCAGATGATAAGTCACCAACCAATTCTAAATGAATGGCTTTCGTGGCCATGCAAATAAATATAGCGATGTAGGCCTTGTTTGACTTTGCTCCTCTACCCTTTGACATTAAGACTTGCAAGGGACCGGCAAAGTCAACTCCGGTATGCAGAAACGGACGCGCAGGAGTAATGCGCTCCTTAGGTAAATTTCCCATAATTTGAGTCCTTGATGCAGCTTTCTGCCTTGCGCAAATGATACATCTGTATATAAATGCCTTTACTGCATTCTTTATACCCAGAATCCAGTATTTAGACCTGATATAGCAAAGCATCAATTGAATTCCGCCGTGCATTGTCTTCTTATGAGCGTCTGCGATGATTAAGTAAGCCAAGCGGCATTTGCTATCAAGTATAATAGGATGCTTTGATTCATCACTTAGATCTGAATTTTGTAATCTGCCGCCCACCCTGACGACATTGCATTTATCCAGATAGGGATTTAACGTCTTCAGTCTACTAATTTTCTTTACATATTTCTTATTACTTAATCTGTCTATTTCTTCTTTAAAATATTTTTTCTGAGATATGATGATACATGTATTCATAGATTCTTCTAACTCCTTTAACGTTATAATATTATCTATATTACTCTTATTTTTTCTATAATTTAAAAACCTTCTACAATATACCAATACTCTTAAAAGTTCATCTAAAGAATCAAAATCTTCAAATATTGTTATATTCTCATTTTCTTCAATTTTTAAATTTATGTGTATTTTCTTCCTTTCTAAATCCGTAGGTATAATATTCAATTTTGCAAAATGTATTTTCTTTTCTCTTAGCCAATTTGGCCCTTTCCACCACAGTTTATTTTTAATTAATTCAGATAATACTAGACCTCTCGAACCAATATCAGCTGGATTCGATGACGATTGTACATGAAACCATTGAGAATTGCTTAAATTATCCAATATTTCTACTACACGGTTACTTACGAAAACCTTCCACCTTAGAGGATCTCCACAAAGCCATGACAGAACAACTGATGAATCCGTCCATGCGAAAACCTTATCTTGCGGTAACCGCATCGCTTCCCTGACTTGAGTTAAAAGTCTTGCCAATAATACCGCTCCGCAAAGCTCAAGTCGTGGAATTGAAATCGGTTTCACAGGTGCTACTCTGGTTTTGGATGCTATGATACCGGTTTTAATTTTATTATTACTTTCCACTCTATAATATACAACAGCGCAATAAGCCTTATTTGAAGCATCGCAAAAACCGTGAAGAGTGATATTATCTAATTCTTTTCTTTCTGTCTTGATCCATCTTTTGACCCTTACTTTATTTAAATTATCAAATTCTGTTCTTATTTTTAACCATTCTTCTTTAAGTATATCTCCAACATATTCATCCCATCCTAGTCTTTCAATCCAAAGTTTCTGTATTAGGATCTTAGCTGGAACAATCGCTGCACCCAACCACCCAAGGGGATCAAATAGTCGCTGTATATCCGCGAGGATTGTTCTCTTAGTGATAAGTTCTGGTTGTTGTGGCAATCTAAATTGATACTGAAAGGAATCGGTTACCATGTTCCAGGTTAAACCTAAAGTTTTTATTATACACTCATCTCTATCATTCTTCAGACTTTCTTCTTTTGTTCTTATAATATCTAAAAATTCTTGATTGTTCGATGCCCACTTTTGTAATGTAAATCCACCTTTACTTAATATATTCATAAGACCTTTACTTACTTCTATAGCTTCTTCAATTGTAAAACCACCACTCATGCAATCATCTACATAGAAATCTTCTTTGATCGTTCTAGCTGCCTCGGGATATTCTTTACCTTCATCTTCTGCTAGTTGCATTAATGTTTTAATAGCTAAATAAGGCGCTGAGGCCGTACCAAATGTGACTCTCAATAGACGGTATTCTTCTACATCTTCTTCTATATTATTTCTCCATAAAATCCTCTGTAGATCTGCATCTTCTTTCTTAACTAATATCATTCTGTACATTTTTTGTATATCAGCCACGAAGCATATTGGTTTTAAGCGCCACCTCATGACTAGATTTCTGAGATCTTCTTGTAATTGCGGTCCTATCATGAGTATATCGTTTAATGATTTCCCATTTGAGCTTTTACAAGAAGCGTCAAATACGATTCTTATTTTAGTTGTTTTGCTTTCTTCTTTAATGACTGCGTGATGAGGTAAATATATTGCTTTTCTATTTCTTTCTTCTTCTGGAACTCTTTCCATATGGTTTAATAACAAATATTCCTCTATAATTCTTCTGTAGTCTTCTTTAAGTTGTGGTCTTTTTTCTAATCTTCTTTCTAATAGCTGTAATCTTCTAAGAGCTACAGCCTTTGTTTCTCCTATTTGATCTGCTGATTCTATCAAAGGTAGCTTAACAATATATCTTCCATCTGGTGATCTAGTATAATTAGTTAAATAAATCTCTTCACACTTCTTTTCAGTTGCCGTAAATTCCCTTCTTGTTGATTCATCAATACACCATAAATTTCTTAACATATTGTCTACCTCTACTTCGATTTTATGATGCATGACTATGATTGTACTTTGAGTTTTGTTACTATAAATGTTTCCAAACAAAATCCAACCTAAACTGGTTTCCTGTGCTGACGGTGATCCTATTTTACCCTTGATTAAATTGTTTTTAACAATTTCCGTGTACACTTCAACCCCAAGCAGTATATCTATTTTACTAGCAGTATAGTACTGGGGATCAGCCAAGTTGAGACCTTCCAAATGTGACCAATGTGACCTTGGCTTGATTGATTGATACGGCAATTTAGTCGTTACGTGTGATGATAAAACATATGCATGTACAGGGAGCCTGAATTCCAAATCGTATCGTGATAATAACTCCAACTGTACCACGTGACTGACTGTTGTTGTGGTTGACCCTACACCTGTCACCGTACCATTGATCGCAGTTTTTTTGAGTCGTAATGATTGAACTGCTCTTTCACTGATAAATGATGCCTCTGATCCAGGATCTACTAAAGCCCTTAAAATTATTATTTCCCCCGAACAGTTCCTAACTGGAACGAGTGCAGTTGCCAAGAGCGCCATTTTGGGTCCTGACGATAGGTGTGACACTACTGAAATGTTTGGTAAATCGTTATACTCACCTTCTACTTTTGAGTGCAAAGAAGATAGCCCGGTTGAATTATTCTCCGCTTGTGACCCGGTCTTCTCCCTCCTGTCCTCAACATTATAATTATTTTGATGTAAAAGTGAGTGATGACGTTTACCACAAATCCTACAAAAACTCTTTTGTTTACAATTATTGACCGAATGATTTGATGATAAGCAATTATAACATAGTCGATTATCTTTAACGAACTCCCTTCTTTTGATAATATCTAACTTTCCAAAATCTTTACAAGTATACAAATAGTGATTTTTATTACAAAGACTACAAGTTATATTTTGCACAGCGTTGGCATGAAAAGAACGTTCTCGTGTGGTGCGCATAGTGGATGGTTGCGTTAACAAAACTAATGTTTGAATATTAGATTCGAGAAAATTAATTAAACTTTTAAATGAAGGTAATTCCTTTTGGTATTCATTACTTACAAATTTCTCCCATTCTTTGTGAGTCTCCAAATCTAGTTTCTGAGAAATTAAAAATATTAATATCGGATCCCAATTAATAATGGATATATTTAAATTTTGTAAACCACTTAAAAATTCTTGTATACTATCAACTAAATACTTTAAATGATTTGCAGATTGAATATTTATTTTTTTAATACCAAATATTTTTTTCAAAATAGCATCTACAATAAGTCGTTTATGTGAATATCTATTTCTTAAAGTCTCATAAGCTACACTATAATTCTTCTCGATCACTTGAAAGTTTTTAATAGTACTTTTCGCCTCACCAGCCACACACGACTTCAAATAATGCAACTTTTGCACATTACTAAGCCTTTTATTATTATGGATAAGCGACACAAACACATCCTCAAACGACTGCCACTCCTCATATGCACCCGAGAATGTAGGAAGGTTAATCTTAGGTAGATGAATTTCTGCGTTGATCGACCCAGATGACGCCATCTCTGATGCCACGTGCTCAGTCTTGCTGGAACTGCTTGCGGTTTTAATGGACTCCAACATATCTACCAGCTCGCCCCTTAACTCCAAATATAGGTATTCGAACAGGCTGTGCTTATCTTCCGTGAAATATAACAACTTTGATCGTTGATCTTTGTTCGTGTTCGTCACCAACTCCTTATGAGCTTCCCGAAAGGAATCCCAATATTCTTCTATGCACTTAATTCTCGTTTGTAAATATCCACCGGTCAATCTTGCTTTAGGACTTTTCTTATGATTAATTCGAGCCTTTTCCAATAATTCGTATAAATTTTCTGTCGTTGCAATTATATTTTCCACCAAAGCCATCGTAGAAAATATGAAATTTCAGTAGTATTAAAATTTTAATTGATTGAATGATCCTCGTTGAATAATACTTGCTAGCCATCGATGCACACAACACTATACATAAAAACTCCTTCGGTTCAAAGTGTTTTTTGCTAATGCATCGAAGTCTATATGAAAAAAATTGTTTACGCCAATCCTTATCGCTCGCCGGCCGGCTTCCGAGAGAAATGATGCACCGCACTATCCGGCTCGAAGGACCAAACTATGATAGCTATTAAGCTTAAAATGGACTGTATGTATTTTTAAAACATTAGATTAAGTAAAACACACCCGTACTTCTGCACTGCTTTATTACGACTAGTTTTATACGATACATTTTTAACTTGAATAGACCGAACACATTGTATAATTTGAAAAAAAAAAATAAATAAACAAGTCGGTTTTTGATTAAAGCGGCCAATCGTTCTGGTATTTTTGTCTCCGTCACTATAACATCAAGTTGAGGTTAAGATTCAAAAATCACCACAAACTACAACTAGCAATATGAATTATTATAAGTCAAAAAATATTTCTCTTCATATATATGTGTTTATCGACATTTTTACAATCCTGTCTATAGGAGCTATTTAGTTTTATAATCTATATCGTTTATCATAAAAATGAGATACAAATGATCATATTTATTTATAAATTCTGAAAATGCTATGAAGACATCACTTTATCATAAGATCAATGGGTACACTTACAATGGACGCAACAAACTGCCTTGCTTGATTGACGGCCTTTGAAAAGTTACAGCCTTTGAATTGAAGAACTTTATTATTTCATAATATTTCGAAATATACGTTTGGGAATATAAGGGTAAAATATGACAAACATTATTTTTGATCTATAAACACTTTTAACCCGTTTTTAGGGTTCCGTAGTCAAACCGAAACATTCATAGTTTCGCCGTCTGCCTTTCTGCCATCGGTTTAGATCCAAAGTCCTATTCCTATGTTAGAAACCTGTGATTCGGCTTGAGTTTGTTGATACATATAAATCACGCCGATACGTACAATATTTTTAAAGTTTTCTTTTTTAACGTCTTTTTTAACCACATTTTAAGCATTGTTTTTTTTTTTTTTGTAATTATAAGTTTATTTACCTCATCAGCTCTAACAATCAGTTCAGTACCTTCTTACCATGTCTCTGATACACTTTCGTGGCAGTTTTGATCAAGAAAAAAGGTGTGTTTTGAATTTCGAATAGAAGAATAGTCGCAACAAGATATTGTTTACTCAAATTACAGTAATATAGGTGTAAGCCTGAATCATGATCCGTCATGAATATCGGCAATTTAAGGCGAATTAAACACTGATTGCCAATTCGATGCTGGAGACAGCAGAATTACCAGGATACAACATGCAAATTGTACTTGCCTATTGCGAAGACAAGGATTGTTGCTTGTCTAATAAATCTTATCGCTTTTAAGGATCAACTCTTATTTATATTTATGATATTTCGTGTATCTTAGAAACGGCTGGACAGATTTATGACGATTTTGTTTAATCGTCTTTTTGTATTTAACGTCCGACTTTCTCATATACCGTATGAAACACCAATAGGAATATTTGACGTTGATTTCATGTGCAGATGTGATACTTGCTCTGTGGGTCCAACGTCTGTAACTAGGTATTTCGGAAATTACATCTAACAAAAAAAGATAAAACTTTTTGAAACTGAACAAAAAGTAGTAGGTTATAGTATTGGATTAGCAATATACATGATGACACTGTTACTAACAGTTGTCGTTAGCACATAACCAAAACAACATAGTAATAATGGTTTACTAAATATTATGTGAAGGTATCTATTTAGACATATCTATACTATATAAACAGTTACCATATTTGACTATAACGACTAAATAACACAAGTTAAAGTAACATTTTCTTAATATGAAAATGTCACAATATTTCAGGTAAGCAATCTCGTTGTACATAAGCACATTCACATAAATTTTTAACGTTAAAAATACTTTTGTTGAGCTAAAAATGCATTCGAAACGTTTCCCTCCGTTATCATACTGACATACAGATGAATTTTTAAATAAAATAAAAAGTTAGGCGCACTTTATTATGACTTTTATAATAATAGAGCCTTTGTTTCAAATAGGATTTATTCTAAATGTGTGTTATTAGTAACGTGGGTAAAAATATTTTTTCACATAAAATGCTGGTTTTATTCCGTTGTAATTTAAGTTGACATTTACAAATATGAAATGTTTTTTGTTTTTATTTTGTTTTATTGTATTGGTTTTTCTTTGATGTTGTTTTAATCAAACAATAACAATGTTTTTTAATAAAACCATTTTGGGAATTATTATAGAAAAGTGTACCGAATAAAAAAATTAAAATGAAATACTTTTATTCAAAAACAGGAAAAAAATATCTCTTTTTGAAAGTCAAACAAAATTATCTACTACGGTTACGGACGTGTTCAATTGGTCAACTGCCGGATGGGATTTTACTGTATGTTGTTGTATATTTATTATTATTTTTTTAACACTTTATTGGACACCACACAATTACAAGACATACAAATACAAAATACTTAGTATTATTAACCTAGTGGCGAAACAAAAGGCGGTCTTATGGCTCATTAGCCTTTTCTTGTTATACCAACAAAAATACAGTCTGTAATTATTCCAATTTTTCTCTATATTTTACGGTTCATGAGACCCGCTGACAGACGGACAGAGAAAGAGTCGGATAATATTTAGCTACTAATCTCTGCTTGTTAATAAGTTTTGGTAATTAAAGAAAAGAAAGAATTAAAACCGTTTCGAAAAATAAAAAGCTTAATTTAACAGATTTACAAATCGCTTGATTACACTTTATAAGCTCGTTCTCAACTGCTTACATCGCTGACACATCACTTGATAATCAACCTCTTAAACTCCAATATTTCTCACAGGCTTTTTCATTTCCATTTAACCAAAAAACCTAAAACCTATACGAAAGTCTATGTTTCAAACAACATAGTTTCAGTTGCTTAATATTTCGTATAGACGTTTTGACTTTCATACAATATTTCATATTCATCTAAAACAAAAAACCTAAATCATATAACGACAAAGTCTATGTTTCAAACAACATTTCAGACGCACCCGCAGGCACCTTGTCAGACACACTTCACTCGAGCGGAGTTTTTTGAATACAGAAGATTTTAATTGGAAAACACGCCGTGTTGATACAGCGGCATATTAACATAGTTTCAAAAGATTGTAGCACGCATCTCTTTTAATTAGTCTTTAAAAGGGATTACAGAGTCTACTCGTCTATTCTATTTATACTATGTTGAAAAGTTTATGTGTGAGGAGTGGCAAAGTGGAAAATTAGTTTTGTGTGAGATATTATGTGTTGTGAAAGAAGTGTTGGGCAAATTTTAATTGTATAAACAATTAAAAATTGAAAACAATTAAAAGTTTGTAGGAACTAACTTACTTTCATAATTAATCTTACTACTAACTTTTAATTGTTAATTGTTTATACAATTAAAATTTGCCCAACACTGTGTGAAAGCTTATAAAGTAATTAGACACATATTTTCATAGAAGTGAAGTAACGTTTTAGTGGTGCCGAGTTGTTGTTAATGACTACTGTCGTGATTGGACAATTGAGAGATCTGCAACCTTGCCCTACAGTCTTTTCTTTATCTCCTACACTTACTTTTTCTTCCTTCTTTCTTTATTTCTTTTTTGGGACGACAACGCGTTTGTATGCAAATGCCCCTGGGCGGTAGTTATGACTTATCCATGAATAGCTCGCTGCTCCTGCTCGCTTGTACTATTATGACGAAAGAACAGTAAAACTAGTTTGAACTGATTTAAATCGCGTATATTAATGAGTTTTATCATCCCGACGTGAATTTGATAAACCCAACCATTTCATTCGATTCGATAAACCACAAATCCTCGTAAGAGAACACCGATTCATTCCTAGAATGATACGCGAGGCTATTAAAATTCAAAAACATCCGAACTTCAATAGGGAAGATGGTTGGAGACTTTCCAACACCTGGGATCCTCTTATCAAAAAT